>MU224856.1:603211-622729 GCA_018584345.1 Thuja plicata | reverse complement strand
AACCCTAAATCTTGAGTGTTTAACCTTAATCCTAATATTATTTATGAAGGCCTAATACAATACCTAATCCTAAATGCTAAACCATAGTTGTGGATGCTATACCCTAATCCCTTATGCTAACAATATTCTAGTAACCATTATTTCATTTCCAAATATGCCTAATGATCTATACCTATGCTTTATAATTATGACAAGAATTCACCATGCAAGGTTAAAAGATGTGATTCACCTATATGCATTATATTAGTTTATTTTNNNATGACATATCCACCTCTCTAACCATTTCTTATTATCCATCTATTGTTTTTATGCTCCATACATCTCACCTCTCTCTTTCCCATCTAGGTCTCGCATGTCTCTCTCCCCCTCTAGGATTCCTATCTCTTTATTTTCCCACTCTCTAGACCCCCATAAATTCTAATGCTTAACATAAATTACCAAAATCCAAATGAAACCTATTAAACTTGATCTATGTTAGTTAAAAAAATATATAAATATTGTAATTCCAATCAAATCATTAGGATAAAGTTCTCCTATGTTTGACACATGAATTAGCTTTATCAATTGGAGAAAACATTCAAATACACCATTTATTAATATGTAGAAAAGAGTGTTTGTCCTATACTAAATTAAAGTGTACTCTAAAATGACTTCATCTGGCCCATGTGTGACACACTTGTTCATGAAAAAAGAATGTCTATGTATGTAATGAAATGAATGATTAATTAGTTATCATCTTGTTTGATAATTAACAAATTCTTGGATCCCTATAGTAACTAGTTTATTGATGTCAAAAGTTCTGATTAGTTCATCATATTAGTTATTTATAAATCAGAATAATAAAATAAAATCATATGCATTAATCTCAAACATTATAGTTTCAATACCGATTACCATGAGTTAGAATTCTAATGCTTGAACATAAATTACCAAAATGCAAATTTTTGGAACCTATTAAACTTGATCTATATTAGTTAAAAATATATATAAATATTGTAATTCTAATCAAACCATTAGGATAAAGTTCTCATGTGTTTGAAACATGAATTAGCTTTATGACTTGGTGAAAACATTCAAATACATCATTATTAATTTGTAGAAAAGATTGTTTCTCCCTTACTAAATAAAAGTGTACTCTAAAAAGACTTCATGTGGCCGATGTGTGACATACTTGTTGATGAATAAAGAATGTCTTTGTATGTAATGAAATAAACGATTAATTAGTTATGATATTGTTTGATGATTCACAAATTCTCAGATCCCTATAGTAAGTAGTTTATTGATGTCAAAAGTTCTGATTAGTTCATTATATTAGTTGTTTAAAAATAAGAATAAGAAAATAAAATCATATGGATTAATCTCAAACATTGTAGTTTCAATCCCGATTACAATGAGTTAGAATTCTAACGCTTGAACATAAATTACCAAAATGCAAATTTTTGGAACCTATTAAACTTGATATACGTTAGTTAACAAATATATAAATATTGTAATTCCAATCAAATCATTAGGATAAAGTTCTCCAATGTTTGACATATGAATTAGCTTTATGACTTGGAGAAAACATTAAAATACAACATTTATTAATATGTAGAATAGATTGTTTATGCCTTACTAAATTAAAGTGTACTCTAAAATGACTTCATATGGCCCATGTGTAACATGCTTGTTGATGAATAAAAAATCTGTATGTGTGTAAAGAATGAATGATTAATTAATTATGTTCTTGTACGAAAATTAACAAATTCTCAGATCCCTATAGTACGTAGTTTAATGATGTCAAAAATTCTATTTAGTTCATCATATTAGTTGTTCATAACTCAGAATAAGAAAAGAAAATAATATGGATTAATCTAAACAATTGTAGTTTCAATCCCGATTACCATGAGTTATAATTCTAATGCTTGAACATAAATTAGGAAAATGTAAAGTTTTGGAACCTATTAAAATTGATATATATTAGTTAAAAAATATTTAAAAATATTGTAATTCCAATCAAATTATTAGGATAAAACTCTCCTATTTTTGACACATAAATTAGCTTTATAACTTGGAGAAAAAATTCAAATACAATATTTATTAATATGTAGAAAATATTGTTTGTCCCTTACTAAATTAAAGTGTACTCTATAATGACTTCATGTGGCTCATGTGTGACATGTTGGTCGATGAGTAAAGAATGTCTATGTATGTTATCAAATGAATGATTAACTAATTATGATATTGTTTGATTATCAACAAATTCTCAGATCCCTATATTAAGTAGTTTATTGATGTCAAAAGTTTTGAATAATTCATCATATTAGTTTTTTATAAATCAGAATAAGAAAAGAAAATCACATGGATTAATCTCAAACATTGTAGTTTTAAGCCCAATTACCATGAGTTAGAATTCTAATGCTTGAACATAAATTACATAAATGCAAATTTTTGGAACCTAGTTCTTCAACTCAATAATTTGGTCCTCTATAATCTCCTAATTTTTAACTTCTACCTTAAATCATCAGCAACCTACCAAAGACTCACATCCCCTTTCCCCTTAGTCCAATCCTCAGCCTTCCTTTTAGCTTATGTCACAAATTCAAGCTTATTAATTTTTCTTCTGGCAATTTGGAGTTGGAAAATGAGTTATTTTCTCACAACATTTTGTCTATTGAGGTAGATACACAACTCATCCACTTTTCTGCCCACGAACTCTAATTCATATGAACCAGTAGGGGAATTGGATAACTTGGAGGGGGGAGAAAGTTTGGGGATGACAAGGTCATCTAGATAGATGAGTTGGGCTTTAGGCGAAGGGGAAAAATTGGACAAAGAGTGAAATTTAGTAATGGAATTATCTGGGGTCCATGTAGATTTAGTTGACCAAGTGCAACCCAACTCCTCAAATAGATCAACAAAATATTCCTTGGGTTGATCATATTTTGAGGCTTTACAATTAGCTTTGTGGACAATATTCATGCGGGTAGAGCTAGAGGAGGGAGTACTAGCTAGATCTTTGGCTTGAGGTCAAATATGGATAAAAATGGGATTGTTTATCTCAATCAAGAGACAAGAAAAAGGGCCATCTTGAGGCGTATGTATAGGATGTAAATTATATAATCTTAAGATGAGACCCTAGTGGAGAGGAACCCCATCCTTGTCTTTGGCCTTAGACACAGATTGAGATAAGGAAGAAAAAACTCAAAAAGGAAAGTTGAATTTAATGCCTCTACAAAAATGGTTTAACATTGGAAATAAATGAGAGTGGAAGAATTTGTATCTACCTTCCAAAGTGATGAATTTGATTAAAATGGATGCAATGAACTTCAACTCGCCAGGAAGCTACTCTCTTTTGGACCCATTTTGCAATCTCGGCGCCATCTCACCATGGTCTAAGAAGTACCAAGAGTCCTCTTTGTAATTAGCCTTAGAGTTACGTGGTAACTCTTTTCCCTCCATACTCAAACCAGTCACAACAGTGATGGTTTCCGTCAAAACAAAAAAGGAAACCCCACCAATGGTGACCTTCCCATCCACCCAAGACTCTGAAAACTTCTAGGAAAGTTCAAATTGAAACCATACACACCCTCGACATAGTTGTCAACCTAGCCATTTGTAATAATCTTCCACACCTTCTCATATTTTTTTATTCCCTGCAAATGTCTAGCTCAATCTGATTTAAATCCCCACCCATCCTTCTAGCAGAGAAGCCATAACTATAATGAGTCCCAAGAAAAATGAAAAAATAAAGCCACTGCGTATTTCTCAAGCCCCAAGGAAATCACATAAATAAAAAGCTTTTTGGCTCAGATAACCACAATATGCAGAGAACAAGATAGAACACAAAACATGAGGTCCGAGAGGAGTACTCAACATATCTTGTGATCATTAGGTTATGTGATGTCTTTATTATTATCCATGTTTGAAATATCACTTCTAATCTTTGCATGAACCACCTCGGTGAGCGAATTCATGCCTTCCCAAAAAATGATACTTTCCATGATTCTACCTTCCACTGCAAGTCTATCTACGATGTTGTTACCCTCCTGGAAAGTGTGTTGGCAACAAAACACCTCCAATTTGGTGAGGTAGCCAGAAAGGTTTTCAAAAACATGTGTCAGTTCCTATCCTGCCATGTACTTTCTAGTCAAGTTCATAATTTCATTCATCACGTCACCCTCCACAACGAGATTTTGATAACCATAATTAACCGCATATGCCTCCGCCACATGTGCATTTTGAGATCCTAAGTTCACCATGGGCACTACCAACATAGCTCCCTACATGCCTCAAATGAGACCACCCCCACCCTCCCGTCCCAGGTTCCCCATAGAAGAGTCATCAAAGTTGAATTTGACAGATCCAAGATTGGGGGGACCTATTGATGTCAAAAGTTATGATGGAGTCACGAATGAGTTGTTGAAACAAGTGTATATACCTTTCAGATATTTTTGTACATGTGTAGGATGTGTGTAATAACTATGTTCCATGGTAGTCATTCTCAAATATTAGTTACATATGACTTAATATGCATGTTAGGGTCTCCATGTCTCTTTTGGTTGAATAAGTTA
The DNA here is from genome assembly GCA_018584345.1 of Thuja plicata. Lineage (NCBI taxonomy): Eukaryota > Viridiplantae > Streptophyta > Pinopsida > Cupressales > Cupressaceae > Thuja > Thuja plicata. Next base: position 618,176 of record MU224856.1, on the reverse strand, counting down.
GGAATTGATCAAATATAACATTCCTTATTACTAATTTAGGAGTTGCTTTAGATATTTGATATAGATCCCTAAATCTAAATAATTGTTGAAATATTTAGTCTTGCAAAGATAAACCCCACCCACGAGATTTGATTATATGGTGACATATAAAAGTCTAGATATAATCATCAGAGTCTTTTAAAAAAAAAGCATATATACATACAATAATATAATTAAACATTTTATCAAAAAAATAGTAATTAAACTATACATTATTTTATTGTATATTATATAATTTTTAAATCAAGTTGACTAACTTTGTAAACCAAATCACTAACACATTATATAATCAAATATATTGCATCTATGTCATAAGAAAAAAAAAAAGGAAAAAAAAATGTGCATATTTCTTTCTTGTCCAATTAACGATGACAATTTTCCTTTCACTATAAACTATTATTATTATGATTTATTTTACTAGCTTTTATATTTTTTAAATTTTATTTTTAAAATTATATGCTACATTTGATTATGGTAAAACAATGATTAAAAAAAATTATTGAAGTTATTTTAATTATTTATTATTTTTAAAAGACTACTGTTTTCTTCTTTAATAAATAAAAAATACAACTTTCCTTTCCCTACTATTTTTATATATCTTTACAAATACTAACAATCCAATAAATTTGATTTTATTTATAAAATACAAGTATCCTAACTTTTAAACATCTTACAGCTGGAAGAACTAAATCGTAAATCACACTTGTTAGTCTTTTGAGGTCAAAGTCCAGCATACATCGTGAATAGGAAGTCTTGTTTGTTTCATTTTACTGTCTAGTCGATCACGTTCACATCTTATCATACACAAGCATCCCCTAAGGGCCCAATTGGTTGGCGGAATTTGTGCATGCTGGAATTGCCAATTCTAGAATTGAATCCATTCTAGGTTTGTGCTATTCTCAAAATGAATTCTAGAATATGGTTGTCCTGTTTGGTTCACCTGGAAGATGACTGAGAAGATGCAAATTCTATGTTTGGTTCCACACAACTAGAATTGGAATTGGAATTTTGTTTTTGTACACATACACATATATACACACATATGTGTATACACACATATACGCACAAATGTTATTGAGGCTATACATGTATCTATACTATATATGTACATGTGTGTATATACACTCATATGTATATATACATACATGTATATATACATGCATGTATATATACACAGATTTATATATACATTCTGATAGCAATATAATATTAACACAAAAATGGGAATGAATTTTCCTTCACAAAATAATACTCTCAATTTCAATTCTAATTTTCAATTCCAATTCTAGGTCTTGAGGGGGAATTGTGGAATGCTCAAAAAGGCCCAAAATTAGAATTCGCATAACCCTATTCCAATTTTTAATTTTGGAACCAAACAGGAAATTGAACATTTTGGGAATTCGGAAATGCCAATTCCCATTCAATTCCAATTCCACCCCTCAACCAAACAGGCCCTAAAGTAACACACTCTATCACCATTCCCTGTTTTTCCAAACCCGATGGAATATCTGCGTACGTGGGGCTCGACTTTCTCACACACTCCCAAAATCCTTCTAACTTTCTTCAAAAGATAGCCGTTATTTTTTATCTCTATGATCAGTCCAGCACACATTATTAATAAGAAATGTTATCTGATTCCTTTTACTTTGTAAACGAGAATCTCTTAAAGCGATGCTTCGTCAGCATTTCCTTTGTGTTTTCCATGTTGCATGCATCATCCTGCATACGTGGGGTGCAGCTTTCGCTTTTCCTGTCAGATGACTAGTAAATGACAGCTTGCATGCACTTCGACATTCCTGGAATCCACCTACTAAGCCCAATCTCCTCAGAAAGTATGCAGTTTGGGCCCGTGCACGATTGGGCCGTGACACAAGTTTCTCAGCGAGTTTATTGATTTCAAAATTTGTGATGATCAGTTGTTAATACAATATATTGAACCTTTAACTAATATAGAGTATAAATCTAGGGTAATTCCTTCTAAGGTATTTTAAAAAATGTCTGCGACATTTGTGTTCCATGGGAGCAATCTCAAATATCGGCTACATATGCTTTTATATGTGCGTTGGCATCTTTTTCTCTCTTAAATTTGGGTAAGTTAGAGATAGGTGAAAGGAGGTACATAACATTTCGAGTTAGTTAATTTAGTTCCTAGACATATTACAAGTAGATCCCCAGAAACAGATCATCATTCGGGATGCAGTTCTCTAAATATGGGTTCCGCCTATGGGGCTTGCTTGTATCATTGCTTTCGAAAGTCAGATTATAATTATTAGACCCCAATGCATGTCTAATATTCTATTCACATTAAATTAGTTGTTTGGAATCTTGGTCGGGTATACCTAGGTTGGTATTTATTTTCAATATGGTAGGCATGGAAGAGGTCTGAAAGTCTTGTCGATTATATTTCAAAATAAATTGATTCTATTAGGTTATTGAGTTGTCTTAAGTTTGTCACTTTGCATTGTGAAGGAATAGTTTAGACGAATTTGTTAACTTGGAGATGAAATTCTCATGTGTATGCGTCTAAAATTTAAGCAGGTTTCCTTGAAATCTTTCATCATAATATTTTATTCATTCCACCAACTAGTCAAACAAAGCTTTTAGGGGTGCACTATTCAATTATTTTCCATCTTTTTCTTCACCACTTTAATGTGTATTCTGTTGTCTTTTATGTTGTTTGTATGGTGATGGGTGCTACCTAAGTTGTCATTGTAAGATAAAAATTTCATTAAATGCATTGTATAGAGACTTGATCATTTAACAAGTTGCCTTTAGAGCCTCTCCAATCACTCACACATTCTTTATGTTCTCTTCAAGGTGAACCATTATTATTTTTTTAATGAAGGTGAAGAAGATAATGAGGACAATAATAAGGCTGAGATAATGAAGAGGAGTAGGTCACGTTTACTATCTCTACCAAAAGATAAGAAGAGCTTCAGGATATAGGAAAATAAGAGGATAGTGAGGATAATGATTCTATTAATGCTATTCAGGTCCAAGCAGGTGGAGGATTTGCAAGTTATTGGACTATATTGTTCATCTTTTCTACATTTTACAATCACATTAATTAATGTAGTGGCCAACAAAATTCATCTACCTTATATGTTTTGACGATGTTCATACAATGTTTAGAAGTCCCGATTTTAGCAACGGCTAGGAGTAGACAAGGGAAATTAAAGCTCTATTTCATAAGGTTTTCTATAAGTTTTTAACACTAGCTATCAATATTATTTCAGTTCTTTAAAATGCTTTTGCATTTTGTATTAATATCAACCAACATACAAACAACTAAATAATTAGATGAAATTCTTCTTTCCTTTATACTTTGAAGATGTTCATATAATATTGATAAATCTCATTTTAGCACATTTTAAGTGTAAATATGAATTGACTACTAAAAAATGTAATTGATCTAAGTAGATGAATGATAATATACTAATAAAAAACTTTCCATTTCATTTGACTCTTTTTAATATTTCTATAGATAAAAAAAAATTATGAATACAATCGCCAAAATTTGAATGAACTGTTGAGAATAATTTTAAATATGTTTTTATGATAAAAATATTAGAACAACATTAACAAGATGGATTGATTTTCCCTTTTTCATAACCTTTTAAATGAATTAATACATGTTATAGGAAACATCTCACATCGTAGAGCTTAAACTACATATTGGATTTCGACAAATATTTTTTCTTGTCTCTATATATGACTAAGCTGCTTAAAAAAATGTTTCTGGCTTCTGGGTATTAATGAAGCTTGTAGACTTCGTGAAGTGTGAAAGAATAAAAAACTGGCAATTTTAAAGTGCCACTTGATATCTACTTAAAGACTATGTTACCTGAAAGGGAAATGGAAACTACATTGACAATGTGACGAGAAACAAGATTTTTAAAGGTCGTGTATAAGAAATGTGTGTATGTATTAAAATATTAATCATTAATCAATTGTATATTTTTTATATTGCACAACCATTTTTAAAAATATTTATAAGTGCAAAGCATTTTAACATCTAAAACCAATATCTATTTTTTAAAATATTAATACTGTAAAGAAAATTAATATAAAAAGCGAATGATTAAGAAACTAATCATTGATCATAATTGATCTACACTTTAACCATTGAAAATTTTAATTCTTTGCAGGTTGACTCTTTACGATATACCAACCTATTTTAATGTATTAATTCGCCTACAATTAAGAAATGATTACTTTGAGTTAACTGATGATATCTAGTTAATGTTTAGGAAAAGTTAAAAATTAAACTAGGAACTCCCTTGATCTATAGTTGATATTTTGAGCAATGTTTGGAAATGCTTGAAAACTCATTTTTGCAACACAAATATCTGTTTTGGCCATTGAAATGGGAAATGATCTAGTGCCATCACATTTTTGGTAACATAGCTTAAAGGTGCTCCAGTAATCTTGCACTGGAAATCGCGAGTATTTACGGACAAATGTCTCAATAATAGTACACAAATGGGTCAATTAAGAACCAGAAAACCTAAAAAGTTATCGACTATTAGTATAAGTGAAACTTATTAATAAACTATTAGTTATCATTTTTTAACTTCTTTAAAATTAGTAATTATAAGTTGAATGTACAAAAGGTACACAACTATCAAAATGTGCTCCATAGTAGTGCTATCCCCTAAATGTTTTTTTAAAACATAAGATATAATAAACGCTAGTGGAGAAAACTTCTGGTCGATTCTTAAAATTATTGAAGATCATTATATTAAATCTACGATGCTTCTTTCTTTGGTCATGGTATGAACTATCGTTTAGAGGACAACTTTGACATGTAACTGTCATAAAAAAATCAGAAACTAACCCTTGGTCAACAAGGAGGTTTCGAACCAGCCCCAATAATGCTATGCAGTAAGTTGAAAAACTAGAGAAGGGAGAGTGACAGAAGGTTTCAATTTCAGTCACCTGCCGCCGATTTATATTTTAGCTTGGAATGGATAAACAGCGTCTATCAGTTTGAGTGTTGGTGTGGGTGTGGGTGTGTTGAATCATGGCGTCGGCAAACTGTAGTGAATTGAAAAATTGCACTGCGTTCCTGGAATCGCAGAGTTGTCCTCATAACGGGTCCATTCAAGTTGTGACTATAGCCTTATTGGTATCATCAGTGATTTTATTTATTCTCCTGATTTTGAGGGATGCGGTGACGGGTTTGAAGATTAGAGCACATTGGATTCCTGGTGATTTTCTTGTGCTCAGCGCTCTGACAATCGAGTTGCTAAACTTGATTAGTACTCAGGGCCAGCCATTGAACTGGCAGCAGAGAGACATTTTTTTGGTCGAGTTTTGGATGATCCACACCAGTCGAATAATGTTGTGTATTGTTATAGGTTACTTGATGCCTGCAATGGCCAATCCCGGCAGTGAGGATTTCTGGGGTAAGATTACGTCTTTGGCAATAACTGTCTTTCTTCATGTAATATCTGAGTTGTATTTCATAAACCCAAAGTCTGCAGGAGATATCTTAAAAAGCCTATGGCCCAAACAGCAACATACTAGCATTACTCTCTACTATATTTTGGCCGCGCTAATGTTCTCCTCCTTTGTTTTGCTCCTCCTCCTCCTCGCCTGTTCTAATATTGCTGGCAGGGGCATTGAGCGCATTGTAGCAATGAAGATTCCTCTAATTGTGAAGGTGCAAGTGGAGGAGGATCATCAGAATCACAAAGAAGTAGAGGGGAGAAAAGAAGATGGTGATCAATATCCCTTTCGTTGTCAAGATTGTTGGCAGAAAGTAGAAGATTCAGTGCTGCAAGCGTGGATTGTTGCTCGCGCCTACTCTCTTGACTATGTCATTGCCAGGTCAGCCTTGGCCTCCGCCGCTGCAACCATAGTTACAATTCAAATTGCTATTACCATCATAGCAGGGGTTCGGAATAGTCCCAAACTGCTGATATGCACTGCCCTTGATAAGCTAAGGTTTAGTATAACTATGATGCAATGTGTATTCATCTTGATAGGATGGTCCATGATCTTGTGGAGGTGGACTACAGCAGTGGCATATTATGGAAGTTGGAGCAGCTGTTTCAGGATAGAGGATTTCTGGACAAGACACCTGAGAGAGATGCAGGAGGTGGACGAGACCCAGCCGCAGCAGGCACAATTGCTTCAGGGCAAAATTCAAAAGCTGATAGTGAATCAGTCGACAAAGCTCACGCTAAATAAGTATATATTGTATGCAGTGATCGGTGTCCAGTTGTTTACGGTTTTATTCAGCAAAGCTTGTTTGCTCGGGTCTCAGATACTGTTCCGCGGCCCATTGACAGATAAATTGGTGTCCTCAATATTAGCAAAAAAGCTAAAAGGAGTGTATTCCCTATATTACATAGGAATATTGGAAGGTGTGAAGATGTTAGACGAGAGGCCAGAAAGCCTGTTGTTATCAAACCGCAAGTCTATTCCATTAGCTAAAAAGCTCATTTCACAAGGCGAACGAGACGGTCAAGATAAGTGTAAACATCTGGTAGACTTTGTGGGTAGCAAGAGAACGGACCGCGGTCTAGGGTTGAGCTGTTTGGACCCAAGTAAGCCGCAGACTGGATTGAAGTATCTGTGCAGGAGAAGCATGGGCGAGGAGACTCAGTTCACAGCCATAAATACAAGATCATGGAAAATGACAGCTGTGTCTCTGTTGAGTATCATCGTTCAGCTCTCTCCAATTTGTGCTGAAACGGAGAAGGAAGCACCTTCCACTTCTGACTCTCTCCCTCGAAGTGTCACTAGAGATTGTTTGAAGGCATATGCTCAGGCATGGGAAATCATGGATTTTGTTGACATGGCGGATATTCGAGCCGACGAAACAAGCAGAGAAGCAGCCGACGAAATCAGCAGCGAAGCAGCAGACAAGTACTTTGGTAAGGTGCGAAAGAAGAGCAATTCCGGGGAAATAACACCTCCTTCCAATGTATGTGCTGCATTAGACGAGCTTAAAAAGGCATGTATGATAAATAGCGAGGATCAAACACAAGGCTTTCCAAACAGTTGGACGGGCGGCGACTCCACAGACTGGAAGGCAGAAGAATGGGGCAGTGCCGTGTACAAGTTATGTGACAGCATTGAGTGTAATGCAGGAATCGATTTGAATGATCTACTGAAGGAATTAGAGAGCTCCTTGGCAGATATAATAAATGAATGCCTAGAGCAAATTCAGCGTCTCCTGTTGCTCAACTGCAGGAAATGGGCATTAAAAAGTAATGAGAGAAAGATTGCCAAAGCACTTTACACAACAGGAAAGGCAAGCAAAATCATGGAATTGCTCAGAGGCAACAAGATCGTGAAGGAGGGGAGCGGCTCAGCAATAGTTCCATATCTTGAATAGTTTCTCAGGCGTGGTTTAGGGAGAAGTACGTTTTAATTGAATAAATGTAGAAGCTTCTGTTTGATGTGCCCTTCATATTAAGGAAGGGCAGTACTTGGGTCCTCAATTCACTAAAAACGTTATTCCATGTGTGTGTGTGTTCCATAAAGGGAAGTATTATGCAGTTCGCCAACAAGCTGCAATGCTGTGATGTATGTCGTCTCAAGGATGCATGCTATAATATTCTATCTTTTCTAATTATAAATTGCATGAAATATATTCTTTCTTAAGTTTTATAGTTTGTAATGGAAAATTATAATGCTGAAATAAGGTTATCATTGTAGAGGGTTCTAGCACTTACGAGAAATCTTTTGTACTTTTTTCATATGTTTCTTTAAGTTTGAAAATACACCTACGCTCACTAGAAATAGTAAATAAATATAATAATTAAATAAAATATTACTTGGTCTTTAACCTTGGAAGTCGTTTGTCTTCTTCTTGTTTAATCTTACACTTTACTCAAATCACGTCCCTTAATGTTCGATCTTTGTCTCCCATGTAAGAATTGTGAATATTCTAGGATCTCAATCTATGTGACTTTATCCTATTCTTCCATCTCTTATCACTCTTTTCATATCATTATTTCTTATCATAGGTATCTTGATGGGGCACATGGACCATTTTGATGAATTGATCGTATATGTGGCCAAAGGGATTGATACCTCTTCCATGTTTGAGGTTACTTATTTCCCCTTATGAATTGTCCACAACAAGTGAGAAAATATTTGTATGAAAGGAAGCAAGAAAAATCATAGATTAAATTATAGGAGAAGACATATTTATGCAATGCTAAGTGAGAAATTTGAGTAGCTAACAATTGCAATGATAATTTTTATTAAACAATTATACAATTATGTAGTATATGTAATATACTAACATTCACCTCCGATTACATTGTTCTTGCAAGAGTATCAAGGGACCCCCACTAAGCCTAACACACCGAAATTTTCTTGTTGTGTAATATGAATAAATATATTGAGAAATATTATCCTAATGAAATAAATCCTTAGCCAAGTGGGGCTCCATCAAGTTGTCTCTCTAGTCTTGAAAAGGTCTAGCTTCGATATGTGTTCTTAAGCTCTCACTCCCAAACTCATGAATCATAGAGTCTTGATTATTTGACAACAATCCTAAAAGCTACAACAAAGCTCTATAACTATTTCATTACTGTGAAAGGGTATACTTCTCGATCATATACTCTAAATCTTGCTCGACAACAAACAATTTTAAGCTTAACACCAAATTTTGAACTTGCTTCCAAAATGGATCTTCACAACCCATGCATTCTTCAAATTTGTCAGCATCAACACATGAGGAAAATAAAAAGCATAAACCAAAAATACCAAAAATGCTTTCCATGTCAAAAATCATCTCAAATCAAGAGTCTAACATGAGATGACGACAATTAATCCATCCTAATGTCCTGTTAGTTTTGAAAATGGGCTTTTTTTCATTTTATCCGTTGGATCTTTCAAGCGAGTTTTTGGAGGCCTCAAGAAGTGTGGCATAGATTTATCTGAAAGTGCACAACTTGGAATGACCATTTTATTTGTCTTGGCAAATAGATTATTAACTCTTGCATAAGCCTTTAATGGGATGAGCACCAAATATTGTTTTCATAGAAATCAATAGAATGTATATGAAATTAACATGGAAGAACATGTTCCTTTTATAATCATCATTTTGATATGCAGTCTTAGATAGGCCTTTATGCCCTTTCTGATCTGATGAAAAACTCTATCTATTATGTAACATTTGTAATCTTCTTGGCACAAATGTGCACACTATCCAAACCTAGTTTTCCTTCCCTACTTATAGCACCTTTATTTATTTATCTATCACCACACATAAGCCCCTCAAGTCTATAAATTGATATGAATTACCAAAAAAATATAATCTCGATGTTGGTGGCATGTGAAAATTGATTCAAAACTATATTTGAAAAAATATGATGGTATTGTGTATCTTTACAATAGCTCATACAATAATAATTCATCCTAACTCGTGCTTCTCTTGTTGTCATACAACACTGCCCAAAATGTGTCATTTACATTCCTTTTGAACTACACATTGTTGTAGTTTATTTTGTTCTTCAAAGAATAGTGTTCACATGGCCCTGGAGTCAAACATTCAATGTAGTTGTTTCCCAACATAAAATGACAATTACAAGTAGATCAACAACCGTAACATACACAAATATATAAAATAGAGAAAATACTTTAAATTACTAACACACCACCAAAGGTCACAATCAACTTAATATAGGTCATTGAAAATCTTAGAATACATTTCTATTGTATTTCCTACTATATCATTTTCTTCTTTCTATGCCCATGTTACACTATGTAACTGATTTGAAGCATCCAACACCATGGAGACCACTAAAACCAAAGTATTGTGAATTGAGGGAAGTATTTTTTACAATGTTGAGGGTAAATTTTTACTTTAGATTATGCAGAGGAACATAATCATTGAAAGGTAAAACAAACCCAAAACACACTCAAAGTTAGTGAAATGGTAGAAATCAATCTAAATAGTGTGCCAAGAAATAGTATTCTTTTATATACAACATTTGGGATGAAGATGAGTGTCATGGAATATTGGAATGTGATGAAAATGGAGGGGAATCTTGTAGCAATCCTAATAACACTAAATCTTCATAAACATGTTGCGGATTAAATTCTACACTTCTCCAAACTTACCAATGATTTTTTAAAATTTGGACTTTGATTCTCTTAACATGTCAACGCTCTCAAGAAGGTCCCTCCTCTTATTGGTTGCTTTTGGGGTCTTCCAAATTATATCACCTTTCTTTTCCCATAGAAATTTCAAGCTATAGTGAGATCCCACAAGGAATATTTCCATTGGCAGATCTAGTGTAGGCTAATAGAATCACATATTTTTTTGATGCCAAATGAAATCGGGCACAAAAATTCATAGATTAAAGTAGAGGAGAAGATAAACTTATAGAATGTTGAGTGAGAAATTTGAGGAGCTCGCACATGCAATGATAACTATTATTAAATATTTTAATTGATTTAAAATATCCTTATACTGCGGATAATGGAATATAGACAATATTAGGAGTTTAAGAAAAGGGTAGAATTCTTTTATCTAAAATATAGTTGGTTGTTAGAAAATTTATGCAAAATTAATTTTAAAATTTTTACCCCGGTGGTAAAAATATGGCATAGATGGAATTTGACATCCTATCTATATTTGTAAAAACATTTTACATTATCTCAACGTATTTAGATAGCCATCTATTCTATATTAAGTTAAGTTAAGATTGGGAAAACCTTCAAAATTTGTTAAATACATGAAGCTGGAGAGACTCAATTCTATATTGATTTGTCAATATAACTATTATTATTATTAAGTTATGTGATCTCCATATATGTTAGTAACTATTCTAAACTATGAGATATCATGTGCGGAATATGAGAATGATTGATGAATAATTTTTAAGCTAGTCATAATTAGTTTACGAAAATTGATACAACATTATAACATTATTACTTACATATCTGGGCTTAATATTAGTATGAAGTTAGTTTTGGTAATTATTGACAATTAGGGACACTTATGAAAACACATAGATACTAATGAATATATGTGGACACATGCAGACACTTATGGAAATAGACACTTATGGATACATATAGACTCACAGACACTTATTGTTTTACTCATAATACTTAGTTAGTTATGTTATATACTATAATACTTTAAATCTATAACATATATGGTCTCTCAGATAAGTAGTATAGCATTAATAGATTCATTTTATTGCAGAAATTTAACTTTTATCAGGATATAAATCAAATTTTATAACTAAACCATGAAATCTAATTATCTCCCATTAGGATTGTTGTAGCCTTGATAATTTCTTACCAGAATGAATACTTTCATAATGTAATTTTTTTTCAGATAAGAAATTATAGGGGTGCAACAACCTTGAATGGATGTCTAAACTTTCATATTATTATATCTTTGTTTTAATGAATTCCCTAGCCTAATTGACTTCATAATTATGATTGTTTATGACTGGTGGTCTAATCCTCCATTTATATACATGGGCTAATATTTTCTCAATAGTTATATGTTAATGTTAGTAAATCAGATCATTAAGAAATGAAACATTGACATCAATTCTAGGGATATGATAAGTACCATTCTAGGAATAAAATGGGAATATTATCCAAATGTTCTTTAAATTTATAGTAGTGTTTGAACAGATTATTTTATCAAGCTACTAACAACCTCAATATAGTGATTATAAAGAATAGTATGAGAATATCTCTAATTGTGCAGGAAGGATCGACATTCTTAAGCATTTAAGGATGTACAAACTAATGATAAGGAAGGTCATGAACCGGTTATCTAGAGAAGTCTCGAAAATTCTAGATTATCAATTGAATTGTACTCTATTTTATGTAAGTTTGTAACTAAAGGGTCTCTCTCTCTCTCTCTCTCTCTCTCTCTCTCTCTCTCTCTCTCTCTCTAGCTATCCCTCTTTCTACAGTATCTCTCTCCCTCTCTCTATATTTATTTGTCTATCTCAACTCTCCTTTCTCTCTATCCATCTTTCTCTTCCTCTCTATTTCTATCCCCCATCTCTATCTCTTTAACACCCTCTCTCTATTCCCCGCTATCTCCCTACTAAAAAATACAAGGGTCTATTGGTAATGTTGTTAGATTATCTTCCTTATTCGAAGGTTTTATCTCAATCATATTTAGGATGCATAGCCGATTTGAAGCTTTCCCTTATCTATTAAGACCTATGTTGCAGAAAAAAATATCATTTTCAAACTAACTAGTCAAATGACATCATGTGTTCTACAGGTGTATTAAAAAAACAAAAAAAAATATTTTTCCTACTTGACCTCCCACGCCTCTTCAGCGTATCCATTACATACCATGGTACAATTGCTATTTTTAATTTACAGTTCCCTCTTCAAGAGAATCCAAATAGATATTATAATAATTATAATTGCATATGACTCAAATGTCCTTGAATTACACAACTTTCTAAAATAAACTAACTAGAATGCATAAAGAGATTAGAATCCAAATAGTTATTATAATAATTATGATTGCATATGACTCAAATGTCCTAGAAATTACACAATTTTCTCTGAAGCAAACTAACTGGAATGCATAAAGAGATTATGAGTAGAGATAGTCTAATTGCACCATCCAATTATGTAGAGCTTTTAATTCCTACTCATGATTTCTACACCACACAATTATGTAGAGCTTCTAGGTCCACGCAACTAATCTTCCTCTCTCTATATATAAAGAATACAATCATTAACACTATAAATTTTAATTTTCTATCGTGCACTGTAAAGTTGACATTCACAAGGTTTTACCTAGTCTCTTGTGCGATAATGATAGGGTTCATCTACCAATTTGGAGACTTATAAATTTCTGTCTTCTTTTTCCTTTCTACCATTGATCGAACTGTCATCCGCAATGATAGAAAATAAACGTCTATTCAATTTCGCACCTTGGAAAGCAACGCTCTTGATGATTTTTCAATGTTTTTTCCAAACTAGTGATTGACATCACACTCCATTACTATGATGCAATAATGCAATAATAATTGTGATGCGCTTCCCCTTTTCCTTAAAAGTTGAGCTATTTCTGAATGGTCCATTTCTTTGGAATCTCTTTGGGAAGGTGTAATAATGACCACAAGCAAAAAGTAATGAAATCAAAGTCATAAAAATGTTGACGAGAAGAGTACACGCAATTTAATTAATCACTTTATCATATTTTAAATGTTGTGGGTCCTTCACCGTACGAAAATATTAGAAACTATTAAATGTAGCATTTTGCTTTTGAATAAATTTAAATAATAAATTGTAAAATTTGATTGGTAAATGTTTTTAATATTTATATTAGATGTTATTATGTGAAAAGTGTATAATAATTTAAAAGATGTAAATTTTGAAGGAATAAAAATATATTATTAATTTTAAATTAAAATTAAATCTCCGTTTCGGTCTATTATCTATCAAAAAAAAGAAAATAAATTATCAATTTTTTTATCGATAAATATTTATCTTATTCAAAAAATAATATACAAATTTTTTAACTAAAAGTATTTAAAATTATTTATATATAACAACTTTTGATATTTTTCAAAGCATACAATAACTAACTTAACATAGTTTTACACTAACAATATCGATTTCAATTATAAAGATTAATAGTACCTATTTAATATGTATTAAAAAGAAATAAAATAAACTAATGCTCACATGCCATGAAATTTCACAAAATACATAGTATACACAAATTTTGCATTGTACCCACTTTAGTGTTGTTAGTTTAGACTTTGCTTAAAGGAGTGAGTAACCCTTAACTATGAGTTCCCTTTCAATTATTTTTTCACAAATCATGCAAGAAATTATAGGTGACATAAAAATAATACATGGCAATAATAAAAGTATTAATATAATTAAATAAAATGTAACCATACAATTATAAATCTAGAGGAAATCATTGAAAAAAGAAATTTATGACCTCTAATATTGATAAATGATAATATAATAGGAATAGACATCAAGACACATGAAGCGGGATTTTCCCTAATATAAAAAAATAATTAAATTAGTATGATATATATCATTTATGTAAAAAAATACATGTAGTAGATCATCTAAAATTAATATCATCTAGTAAAGACATTGGATATATGTAAAGATAAGAAGTTGAAAGTAGAAGCTAAGCATGAAGGTATATGATGTATGATCATCCAAATCCATGGAAAATGTTGTCACTAGAAAGATATGGATAATTCTACAATACTATGGTGCACTTCTAGGTCACCCTAATTTTTGTTTGATTTCACATATTTTTGTGAAAATATTGTTGTGTAAGCCTTAAAAGATTCCATCTAAAAAATAATAATAATAAATGGATAAATTAAAACCTCTTTAAAGATAAATCCCATTGGATAAAGCCCCTCTAGCTTTAAATAGCACCTACAATGGAGTCTCCCCACTACCTATCAAAACCAACGATGCAAGATTTTCACAATCCGCAATCCTATGATTTCTCCATTTTTCTATATGTTTACCTATCAAAATACTAACAAAAGAATCCACTTTTTATTTTTATTTTGGTGGATCAAATAAATTCATTTAGAATTTCTATTTTGTATATAGGTAGCCCTTTATTATAAGCCTTACAAATAGTATAGTTTTGAATATATTTAATTTAATTAATATATTTATTTATAATTTTATGTGAATGTAGGTCTTTCACCAATTATTAAGGTCTTTGTTCCGCACGTGTAGAAAAATAGAAAAAATAGAGAATAATTTATGAACATCATAGTATATCATTTGTGTACCTATTAGGCTTGATCAAGGTTAGTTCAAATAAATTTTCAATCAATTAAAGATAGATTATTTCAAGTATAATTGTTTCTCTCACTTTTTAAATTGTTATAATATTAGTTTCATTTATATATCTCCATTAATATATATATATATATATATATATATATATATATATATATATATA
>MU224856.1:583184-594986 GCA_018584345.1 Thuja plicata | reverse complement strand
CTCTCTCTCTCTCTCTCTCTCTCTCTCTCTCTCTCTCTCTCTCTCTCTCTCTCTCTCTCTCTCTCTCTCTCTCTCTCTCGTAAACACTGAGTGAAGAGTAAAAACCAAATTTTATGTAAGTTTGTAACTAAAGGGTCTCTCTCTCTCTCTCTCTCTCTCTCTCTTCCCATGTATCTCTAGCTATCCCTCTTTCTATAGTATCTTTCTCCCTCTCTCTATATTTATTTGTCTATCTCAACTCTCCTTTCTCTCTATCTATCTTTCTATTCCTCTCTATTTCTATCCCCCATCTCTATCTCTTTAACACCCTCTCTCTATTCCCCGCTATCTCCCTACTAAAAAATACAAGGGTCTATTGGTAATGTTGTTAGATTATCTTCCTTATTCGAATGTTTTATCTCAATCATATTTAGGATGTATAGCCGATTGAAGCTTTCCCTTATCTATTAAGACCTATGTTGTGGAAAAAATATCATTTTCAAACTAACTAGTCAAATGACATCATGTGTTCTACAGGTGTATTAAAAAAACAAAAAATTGTTTTTCCTACTTGACCTCCCATGCCTCTTCAGCGTATCCATTACATACCATGGTACAATTGCTATTTTTAATTTACAATTCCCTCTCCAAGAAAATCCAAGTAGGTATTATAATAATTATAATTGCATATAACTCAAATGTCCTTGAATTACACAACTTTATGAAGTAAACTAACTAGAATGCATAAAGAGATTAGAATCCAAATAGTTATTATAATAATTATGATTGCATATGACTCAAATGTCCTGGAAATTACACAATTTTTCTCTGAAGTAAACTAACTGGAATGAATAAAGAGATTATGAGTAGAGACAGTCTAATTGCACTATCCAATTATGTAGAGCTTTTAATTCCTACTCGTGATTACTACACCACACAATTATGTAGAGCTTCTAGGTCCACGCAACTAATCTTTCTCTCTCTCTATATAAAGAATACAATCATTAACACTATAAATTTTAATTTTCTATCCTGCAGTGTAAAGTTGACATTCACAAAGTTGTATCTAGTCTCTTGTGCGATAATGATAGGGTTCATCTACCAATTTGGAGACTTATAAATTTCTGTCTTCTTATTCCTTTCTACCATTGATCAAACTGTCATCCGCAATGGTAGAAAATAAACGTCTATTCAATTTCGCACCTTGGAAAGCAACGCTCTTGATGATTTTTCAATGTTTTTTCCCAAACTCGTGATTGACATCACACTCCATTGCTATGATGCAATAATGCAATAATAATTGTGATGCGCTTCCCCTTTTCCTTAAAAGTTGAGCTATTTCTGAATGGTCCATTTCTTTGGAATCTCTTTGGGAAGGTGTAATAATGACCACAAGCAAAAAGTAATGAAATCAAAGTCATAAAAATGTTGACGAGAAGAGTACACGCAATTTAATTAATCACTTTATCATATTTTAAATGTTGTGGGTCCTTCACCGTACGAAAATATTAGAAACTATTAAATGTAGCATTTTGCTTTTGAATAAATTTAAATAATAAATTGTAAAATTTGATTGGTAAATGTTTTTAATATTTATATTAGATGTTATTATGTGAAAAGTGTATAATAATTTAAAAGATGTAAATTTTGAAGGAATAAAAATATATTATTAATTTTAAATTAAAATTAAATCTCCGTTTCGGTCTATTATCTATCAAAAAAAAGAAAATAAATTATCAATTTTTTTATCGATAAATATTTATCTTATTCAAAAAATAATATACAAATTTTTTAACTAAAAGTATTTAAAATTATTTATATATAACAACTTTTGATATTTTTCAAAGCATACAATAACTAACTTAACATAGTTTTACACTAACAATATCGATTTCAATTATAAAGATTAATAGTACCTATTTAATATGTATTAAAAAGAAATAAAATAAACTAATGCTCACATGCCATGAAATTTCACAAAATACATAGTATACACAAATTTTGCATTGTACCCACTTTAGTGTTGTTAGTTTAGACTTTGCTTAAAGGAGTGAGTAACCCTTAACTATGAGTTCCCTTTCAATTATTTTTTCACAAATCATGCAAGAAATTATAGGTGACATAAAAATAATACATGGCAATAATAAAAGTATTAATATAATTAAATAAAATGTAACCATACAATTATAAATCTAGAGGAAATCATTGAAAAAAGAAATTTATGACCTCTAATATTGATAAATGATAATATAATAGGAATAGACATCAAGACACATGAAGCGGGATTTTCCCTAATATAAAAAAATAATTAAATTAGTATGATATATATCATTTATGTAAAAAAATACATGTAGTAGATCATCTAAAATTAATATCATCTAGTAAAGACATTGGATATATGTAAAGATAAGAAGTTGAAAGTAGAAGCTAAGCATGAAGGTATATGATGTATGATCATCCAAATCCATGGAAAATGTTGTCACTAGAAAGATATGGATAATTCTACAATACTATGGTGCACTTCTAGGTCACCCTAATTTTTGTTTGATTTCACATATTTTTGTGAAAATATTGTTGTGTAAGCCTTAAAAGATTCCATCTAAAAAATAATAATAATAAATGGATAAATTAAAACCTCTTTAAAGATAAATCCCATTGGATAAAGCCCCTCTAGCTTTAAATAGCACCTACAATGGAGTCTCCCCACTACCTATCAAAACCAACGATGCAAGATTTTCACAATCCGCAATCCTATGATTTCTCCATTTTTCTATATGTTTACCTATCAAAATACTAACAAAAGAATCCACTTTTTATTTTTATTTTGGTGGATCAAATAAATTCATTTAGAATTTCTATTTTGTATATAGGTAGCCCTTTATTATAAGCCTTACAAATAGTATAGTTTTGAATATATTTAATTTAATTAATATATTTATTTATAATTTTATGTGAATGTAGGTCTTTCACCAATTATTAAGGTCTTTGTTCCGCACGTGTAGAAAAATAGAAAAAATAGAGAATAATTTATGAACATCATAGTATATCATTTGTGTACCTATTAGGCTTGATCAAGGTTAGTTCAAATAAATTTTCAATCAATTAAAGATAGATTATTTCAAGTATAATTGTTTCTCTCACTTTTTAAATTGTTATAATATTAGTTTCATTTATATATCTCCATTAATATATATATATATATATATATATATATATATATATATATATATACAAAAAATATTTGTTGTTTATTATTACCATATTTCTATTTATTTCTTTTCATATTTCTATATAATGGAATTCCATGCTTAGAAGAAACAATGAAAGCTCACATGTGCACCATTGTACATTTCCTAGAGATTACATTCCTTTCTTCCTTTGAAATGGTCTATACATACTCGACATAATTCATTGAACTTGGAAGAATTAATCAAAGTAGGCATGAGCACTATTGTAGAAGACGCGACCATATGAAAATGAATGGTATTCAATTGAAAGATGCACTCTTGCAATCATGGTAAAAATAACTTAAGTGACATTATTAGAAGAATAAAATGAAATCTTATATAGATAATGTGATGCTTTCAAGATGTTGTCAGAGCTTTCAAGATGTTGTCATGTGAAAATAATAACCCTGTTTGACTTCTACAAAATTCAAACTACAATACATATTGTTTGGATAACAGTTTTTTAGTGGATTCCCCTTATTGACATCAAAACCTAAGACCACCATTGATGCTTAGCACTATATCTATCTAATTTTATAATAAAGTATTCAATTATGAATTGACAAGATAATCTTGCTTGTTTAATGATGGCCACTATTTGCCCACAAATAATACAAAACTTTGATTAATATCACATTAATTAAATCTCTTAGGACTTCAATTGAAATCCATTCTTTTGAACACCGTCAATATCTATTTAAATATCCATTCAATTAATTCAAACCCCAACTTATTTAGTTATACACCCTTAATTCACATAATGTTCTCCTACCACAAATTAACTAAATGGATACACACTGAAGTAAATGTGCCTTCCCTTGAAGAAACACTTAGAAGACACAGCTAGAAATATGAAGCTAAGTATTAGCTATAACATAAAAAATGACAGACAATCAATTATAAGAAACTATTGCTAATTTGTTGCCCGCTAACTTCTCCATGATGGCCTTGGCTTTCCCTGTCGTATAAAGCGCCTTCCCCATCCGTTTTTCATCCCTTGTTAAGGCCCATTTTCTGGAGTTCAGTAATAGGAGATTCTGGGTTTTCTCTAGGCATTCATTTATTATATCTGCCAAAGAGCTTTCTAACTCTTTCAGTAGTTCAGTGACATCGGTTTCATCATTGCACTCAATGCTGTCGCAAAAATTGTACACGGCACTGCCTAATGCTGATTCTTTCCAGTCCATGGAGTCGTTGCCCTCCCACCCCTGTGATTTTCCCTTTTCGCCTGGATTTACACTTTGGAGCCGCTCTATTTTGCTTTTACTTTGGTTTTTGAGCTCCTCCAATGCCGTACGCACGCAAGCAGGCGTTGCATGCCTGATATCGTTTGGAGAAAAGTCTCCTTTCTCCACTTTCTTTTGCAGAAGTTTGAATTGCTTGTCGGCTGCTTCACTTGTGATTTCCTTCACTTCTTCATCTTCTGTATCTGCCTGCTCAACAAAATCTATGATTTCCCATGCTTGAGAATATATCTTGAAACAATCCTTAACGGCCTTTGGAGGAAAATCATGAGAAGTTGAACAGTGTTCCTTATCGAGATCTGCATAAATTGTAGAGAGATGAAAGATGATACTGAGCAAGGACACTGCTGTCATTTTCCAGGACTTCATACTCATGTCTGTGAATTGCTCTTCTCCAGTTAATGACTCCTTTTTTCGTCCTAGTGATTGCTGCTTTTGCACGTCACTCTCTTCCCGTGGTTGCTGAGTCCTCTGAATCGGCTTTTTTTTGCACAAGAATTTCAATTCTGTTTGAGACTTGTAAGGCTCCAAACAGTTCAATCCTAGACCTTTGGGCGTTCTCTTGGTAATCAGAAACTCAACCAGATCATCACAGTTATATTCACCGTCTTGATTGCCTTGTATACTGAGCCTTTTAGCCTGTTGAATGGACTTGCGGTTAGACACCCACAGGCTTTCAGGGCTTTCCCCTAACATCTGCACGTCCTCCAATATTTTTTCATACTTTGGGTAGTCTTCAAATACATACATTATGTGCTTTTCGAACAGGAAACGAAACAATTTAAGCATCAATTGGTTGTGGAAAATCATCAAAGAGACAAGCCAACAAGCTTTGCTGAACGAAACGAGAAGCCACTGCAGCCCAATCACTGCAGACCAAAAGATTCCGGGCAAAGCGGGTGTTATCTGCTTCTTGGAAACTAATTTGTTGATTTCCTTGTCGAGTGATTGTGCCTCCTCCAGCGGGGTGTCCTCCGCCTGCTGCATTTCTTTCAGGTGCCTTGTCCAGAAATCTTCAATCTTCAAACCGCTACGCCATCTATCCTTTTGGGGTCTTCGGTGATAAGTCACTGCAGTAGCCCACCTTAAATTGATAAGCGCCCAAGCCATCAAGATGAATACAGATTGCACAATAGTGGCAACCAACTTGAAACTATTCTTTTGCTCTTGTCCTTTCTCATTTTGGTCTTGTTCTCTCTCCTTTTTCAATACATTGGTAAACCCTCCCACGAGCGTAATCATAATTTGAATTGTAACTATGATCGCAGCCGCAGCCGTCAAGGCTGATCTGGCAAGGACTGGCTGAACGGAATACGCCCGAACAATTATCCACGCTTTGAGCACTTCCTCTTCGACTATCCGCCAACAGTAGTGACAGTGACGGCGATGCTCCTCCTCCACCTTCTCCCCTCTCTCTGCAGCCTCTTCAATTGTCCCCCAGCAGGAGTGATTAATCTCCTCTTTCTTTTCCTCTCTCACCACCGCATCTTCAACTGTCCGCCAACAGGAGTGATGGTGGTTTTCATCCGCCTTCCCCGCTCTCACCACGGCCTCTTCAACTTCACGCAAACAGGAGTGATCGTGAACGTGATGGAGATGATAATGGTGATCGGCTTTGTTAACGTCAATCTTCACATTTCGCCAGCAGGAGTGATGGTGTGGATGAGCGTCGTGGGTCTTCTCAGCTAAGCCAGCGGAGAATTCCCCTTGGCCTCTGAGAACGAGACAAATCTTTTTGGAGACGATGCGCTCAATACTTCGGCCAGCAATAGTAGCGCAGGCAAGGAGAAGAATGAGGAGAATGAAACAGAGGGATATTATTGTAGCATATACATAATAGGGAGCCTCAGGGCTCCCCTGTCTATTTGGTTGAGGCCATAAACGACGGAAGTTAGCGGATACCACACTATGATGATCTATTACACTAAAGGTAGCATTTACACTAACGGTACCATTCTCATTAGGACTAGCATTTGCACTACTTTTACCCTTAACACTATAATACTGAGAGGTTACATGATGAAAGACAGTTATGAGCAAAGCCACCCACCTGACCCAAGCATGTTCGAGGCCACGATCGGCCATTGCTGGCATGACATAGGCTGTAAATACACACAATATAGTCCGACTGTTGTGTATCATCAAAATGTCCTTCCAACCGGCATACTGCTGACCACTGGTGCTTTCAGCTTTAATACTCTGCCAGTGCCCCGTCTGGCTGGGAGTCGGAGTCTCCAACGCCTGATTCTGAGTATTCAGCATGTTAAGCATTTGGATTGAGAAAGCGCTGAGAACAAGGAAATCACAGGGAATCCAATGTGCTCGCCTCGTGAAAGCCTTGTGTGCATCTTTTGCAATGAGAAAAATAAATGAAAGTACCGCTGCCGCCACTAAGGCGGTCTTCAAATGTTCAATTGGAATTTGATCATGTGTCACGTCTACAATTGAAGGAATAGGTCTGTGAATTTGAGGAGGATTCGGGAAGGGATAAGGAGGATTATTGACGGGATAAGGTGAGACCTCGAACTCATAAAAATCAGGGGGCTCATATCCCATATCCATTTCCATGATTGAAAAACCTTACTCCTATCGATACTCGTCGCCCGCTCAAGCAGAAATAAGCAGCGATTATAAGAATCATCGCTACGCAAATTCTTTTATAGGGAAACTCGCTAAAGAGACTCAAATAACTTCTTGTATAACACAGAATATACGTATATTTATGTAAACGTATCGTACAATAATTTAAGTAAAAGGAATGTTCATTAGCCAAAGTTCTCCACTTAAATAGATTTCGAAAAAGGTAGATATGTGGCTACTATCAGGGGAAAAAAATAATCAATTATTTAGTGAAGGTTTTTATTAAATCAGCATGGAGGAGTCTTGATCTCATACATCAATAAGACACAGTCAAATACAGAAACCTTCACATCATTACAATCTGAATGACAAAAACCCCTCCATAAGACATCAACATATTAATCAAGAGGTAATACTTAAAAAGAACCCAGATTGTCACTACTATCATTAAACTTCCAAACATGATGCTTAGAGTAATAAAACCATATCAAAATCCTACTTATACCAGAATTTAAGTAAAGAACCATTATAAACATACAGTCCATATTAGTCCTAAAGGCTATCTAGTCTCTTAAAAACATTAAAAATATACCAAGATAATTTTAATTCATCAAAGACATTGTTTATTGGATGTTACAAAAGTGTTTTTTTAAATTATTAATTTATAAATATAAAATCATAAATTTATTTTTAGAAAATCTATATAATACAAATGAAGAGATATCATAATAGATGAGCGATTTTAATTTTAATTTTTTTTTAATTATTTATTATTAATTCAATAAATAGAATAATAAATAGCTATATAGCTAAATAAATAAAAACTAGTAAGTAATGTTTTAAAATAATTGTCATTTCAAACTTTTAAATATTTAATTAAATAAATACATAAATAATAAATACATCAAAACTTCAAAAATTTATCATATAAATTTAAATAATTTATTCTATCACATTAATTACTTTAAAAAAATATTAAAAATATTCATAAAAACTAAAAAATTATTAAATTTTTATTTTTCCAAATATTACTATTTTTCATATGAATACTAATTTTAATATTTAATTTAATTTAATATTTACACAGATCTTAATAAAGATAGGTATGCTAGTTTTCTTTATATAAGAGTTATTTTATAGTTTTTTTTCTTTTTTTTTAAAAGTGGGCTAGTCACTATATATATTTATTAATTTTTAAACTAATTTGATGACTCATCTAAATCAGTAAAGAAAACAAGTTATTTTATAGTTGTTATACTAGCATACTAATATTTAAAAAAAATCATTATGAAGAAAACTTTATTGTTATTGTTATTGATTTATTATCCTTTATTGAAATATATTTATTATCCTTTAGATGCGGCATTACATATTCTCACTTAAAAACTAACGTTGAGAAAGAAAGAAAAATGCAAGTTGGATACCTTTTTGTATGTGATCACAGCCTAATTAAAGACTTCAATTCTCTATTAGCTTCACACAAAAAGGGTATATCACCAAATTTTGATAAGAATAAACTCACAAAGTACAAAGAACAAAAGTGTGATGGAAAAATTAGGAATATTAATTAAAGCACCCTTCATAGAAATGTTCATATATTAGAATAAATACCAGTATCGAATGGGAAAAATTTAGAGTTCTTATTAAAACTTGATTTTTAACTTAAATGCTTGCATTACAAAACAATGAACTTGATAATTGAATCATCTATTCTTAAATTGTGGCATTTTGATACAAACATAAATTACATCTAGATGCCAAAGAACTTTGTGAGGAGTAATGATAATTACCAATAGCCACAATTTATTTCTTTGAACATTAAAAAGGGTCTACTCTTTGGGTTTCTTTGTATACAAAAGAAGTTCACAAGTAGGTATAGAAACTCCGCGACACCACACATCTTGTATGATAGTCACAAAATTAGAACTATGGACTGGCCTTGAATTATCTAAGCCTATTTTAGCTTCAGTTGAAAATTTTCCTTATTTTTCTTATGTTCTATGGACCTACCTTTAATTGTCATAATGCTAATTTTGGGCACTAATCATGTTCAACCCACTTAAAATCAATGGTGGTTGCTCCATTTAAATTATAAAAGAAATTGCTCAATGCTAGAACTCAAAAAATTAAATTCATAATTTGAGATTTTAATGGACTAAGTTTGTAGCCAACTTCTTATTGTAGAGACCGAGAAAGATGTTTCTTTGTCAAACTAAAATTTGATTGACCTAAAAAATGAAATACAAAGTCAACTTCCAAATCACACAATATGAATAGAATACACAATCACCAATGGTATACTATTTTAATAATTCTACTTTAATATTTTTAATTATTTTACTTTAACATATATCATCATCACCATCAGACATTTTTTATTGTTCAACTTCACTTTTTTTCAATTATAGCTTAGGCTTCTGGTCAACAAAAGGAAAGTGGTCACGACATAGGGTCTAAGGTCTTCTTTTAAATATTGATGTAATTATGGACATCCCATACTACTTACAAATACCTGGAATGGATTGGGCAATAAGGACAAAGAAGTTGGCTCTGTTTCAATTTCACTTAAGTTATATTTGTCTTGACAAGTTTATTGTTTTGATATGTTAATTATGTTAACTCACACTTTGTTTGTTATTTTGTCTTTGAAAGTTCTTACATAATTGTAAAGACGCATAATTCACATTTATTTTGTCTGTGTAAGTTGTTATATAGATGTAAAGTTGTGTATTTCACAACATTGAAAATTATAATCTAAAGTGTTATATTATACTTTAGTAATCTCATGTCACTTCTCTATTTACATTATTTCAATAAAAAAATAATTTAAATATAGAATATAACAATAATTATCACATACCCATAAGCTTGTACTTCTATGTTTAGACTCACCCTTACTCAAATAAATTTTTTTTATTAACAAATGCAAATATTGTTTATTCTCCATTTTTAAAACTATCCAGTACCATTTCTCTGGTTGAACTCCACTTAAACATTATTCCTCATGTCCCATCATCACGCATTCTTATAAAGCAAGGTTAATCAGTAAGCCACACCTTAAAAGTAATATATGCAAATCAAATGGTTTGACAAGGTGAAACCTATCCACACATCGAAGTTTTAAGAAAAAGCTAGTCATAAATGTGGGGACATTGAAGTTTGAGGGGACCATGTATACGGAAAGTAAAAAGAAAAGCTTTAGGCACTTCAATCACTTCAAATTTCTTAATCATACGATGGCATCTTATAAAGTAGAGTATTAGCTTTGCGGGCTTTCTTTGTTTTTTCCACGCTACTCGGACTATCTCGAAAATATGTGGCTAGTCTGAACTTAATATTTCTTTCTAAAGAAGAGGGAATATAATTTCAATAGTTTTATGGCCCACTAAAACCTGATGCACGTTGGAAATCTTTATCATATCAAACTTTATTTAAAGTTCCTTAGAGGCTGTCTACTACTTTAAAAGAGTAAATAAGAAAGCTCTCCAAAAAAACGTGGTTTGTATATTATTTGTTTTATTCATTATTAACTACACTACAGCGTGTTTATAAAATGACGGTGCAAGGGAGCAAATTATTTAAGAAAGAAAAAGTGTTAGAATACAAATTAAATTATATTAATTATATAGTTTTATTATTTGAAAAATAAGTGTGTGGATTTCTGATTGTACAAGTTGATGGGATGTCTTTATATCTTGTTCTCTTTTGTAAAGAGGGTTTTCTCACTAGCAATCTTTTTTTCTCATTCACTTATATTTGGACTCAGACATTCTTCGTTTGAAGATTTTTAGATTTACATGCCTTAAATTAGTATTCAAAATATTTTTATATTCTATAGTGATTTGAGATGCTCAAAAGTCTCTTTGAACTTGTACTTCATGGTGGTTGGTGTGT
Organism: Thuja plicata; assembly: GCA_018584345.1. Lineage (NCBI taxonomy): Eukaryota > Viridiplantae > Streptophyta > Pinopsida > Cupressales > Cupressaceae > Thuja > Thuja plicata. The sequence continues at coordinate 584,062 of MU224856.1, read as the reverse complement.
GTGTTTTTTTTTTAATAGTCATCTAATTAATGTATTATGATAGTGAATCTATGCAATTATTTTTTGATACTCTATTACACATTTTAAATTATAAATGGGACACACGTTCAATTTTAAAGTATTTAGGTATTCAAGAATCATTAAAGCATACTTCAAAGTTACAATGGAAGTGTTTTTTTTCTTCAAATTTTTAGTTTGAAAAAATAAGTTGAATTTCTTAGGTTTTTAACATTTTTATTGTGAATTTTTGTGTCTAACTCAATCATTTACTCTAATTGTAGTGATTTTGATATTTACAATTAGGACATTTTATAACAAAGATTTTGGCATTAAATTTGTGATTTTTAAACAACACAACCATGCAAAAGAAACTAAAGTTCATTCTTTAGTCAATAACCAAGTGTTTGAAGTGTACTTACTATTTTTCTTAGATTAATCAAAGATTTTTGCTTGGATCAATGATGTCATTATTGTGTGCTATAATTGTGTCACACTTCTATGAAACATTCCATTCAAGGTTGCTCAAGAATGAGGCCTCAAATATCGATCCATAGCTCTCTAGTCATGGATGTGTAAAAATGTAAAATGAAGGCCCTCAGATTGACCTAGTTGTGTCTATTGCAAATACACCATGAAATGAGAGATTCAAATGCATGAAAATGAGATCTAATCTAGATGATTGCAATGCATAAAATGAAATTAATCTAAATGATAACAATGCATATTAATCTATGAAAGCAAATGCAAATGTAAGATTAATATATGGAAATAAATATGATTCTAATCTACATGAGTAGCCATGAATGCAAGAAAGAATGAGACAAGAAGAGAGAAGTTGCAATATCTAAGCTCAAATGCTCAAATGCTCCTCCAAAATT
>MU224856.1:525628-573650 GCA_018584345.1 Thuja plicata | reverse complement strand
AATTTAATTAAAAGGGAGATTAAATCTTTTAATTAAATGAGAGGAATTTTATTTAATTAAAAGGGAGATTAAATCTTTTAATTAAATAAAAATGGTCAAACTTTAGGAAATATTGAAATAATTGAATAATTGAATTAATTACAATTTGATCAAGGAATTTGATTTGAATTGAAAATGTTGCAAAGCATTGATTCAGAAATTTGATAAAATGATAAAATAATAAATGGGGCCCAAAGTCTAGGCGACCATTTTAGGGTGCATACAATTATTAATTATGTCTCTTGATTTGTTCTTTCTGACTCCTTTCTCTAACTATAATGGGCTTGGTTGAAAGATTGAGCTCTTTACTTTTAATTTAAGTTCTTCAAAATGTTGAAGTGAATATTAATCTTTTATAATTTTTAGATTACACAAGATGATCCAAAAATAGGTAGTTGGCATGGCTATGAGCTCTCCTCTTTTGCAAGTCATAGTCAACCTCTACATTGAGTACTTTGAAGACACTACCCTTTCCTCCTACTGAGGCAATTCAAAGTTCTAGAAGTGTTATGTAGATGACACCAATGTATGTTGGTCACATGGCATGGATAGGTTGGAGGATTTCCATTTCCACCTCAATACCATAACCTTGTTCATCTCCTTCACCAAGGAATTAGAATCTAACAACAAACTTTTGTTACTTGACATCTTGATCATCTAAATACCCGACGGTTCACTAGGCCATCATGTTTAGTACAAATCAACCCACATTGACAACTACCTTCATTCTTTGTCGCATCACCACCCTATTTAACAAGTTGGGGTCCTTAAGAATTAGCCATGAGAGACTACTGTATTTGTGATGAGGACAACATAAACCAAGAGTTGGCCCACCTTCATCATATTTTTAGAATAGATGGGTACACTAATAGACAAATTGGCAGAGCCCATGTAATGCCCCATCAAGGAACTCATGGAATGTTGGCTCAAATATGTACTGAATAATTTTTTTTTCAATGGCAATAACACCAATGACATAATTACATAATCCAACAACCACAAAAAGAAAAGATAGATACATAAATGGAAATAAATCACAATCGTCACATGATTGTGCACAAGAAGAAGACTTGAATCACTTCCAGGGGTCCCAAGATAATCCCAAACATAAAAAAGAACAAATAATTCATGCTCAAGTCACCATGTGAGAGCTTAGACCACGTCCACAAACCTCACGAGATAAGACCAAACCATTGTTGACGGTCATGAAATGAGGATACAATTTTATCCTCAACAAGATCCAAAACAAGGCTTATTTTAAGCCTAAATAAAAAAAGTGATCAAAACATCATTAAATTGAAATGGAAAGTGACATGCAGATATATGAAAATGATCATGAAAATATAGGGAATCTAGCTGTGGAATAATTTTTTAAATAGACCCAAGGCAAAATTTGTCTATTATTAACTTTATCAGCAAGTCATCAAATTGAGACATACGCGGCGTTCTATAGCTTCTGCAACTTTCCTGCTCGTTTGCTTTTTTGAATGCTAGTTTTGGCCTCCACTCCGCCAGGGATTTCGAGAAGCATGGAGGTCCTCTTCCCAGACCTGTTCCTTTTGCTTTCTCACAGGGATGGCAGTGATTGTTGTGTGGTTCCCAGAGCCGTGGATTCCTCCTTTTCCTCCTTTGTCCAGGGTATGCTCATTCGCAGTGCCTGGAAGGTGGGGATTCTTGCCTGAAACATGTGGCAGAAGTCAAATAGGGCCCGGCAGGGGGCTAGAAACTTGTGGTGTCGGGGAAAGAGTCTCCTGACACCTCTGCTCCCCCTATCTTTTTAGTAGGAGAATTTGGCCTTGAGATTGCTGTCCCAAATGGTGTGGTTGATGGCATTTCCTCCTTGCTATAACTTTCTCTAGTGGGGAGATTTGTCACTTTCAGACCCACCATAGATATTGTCCAGAGGTGGAAGGTCAAGGGAACTGTGTCTATATCGGCTATGCCAGGGGGGATGTTCCTCTTTCGATTTAACACTGTGGAGGACTACACTCTTGTCTCCACAGGAAGTTGGTGCTATGGAAAACATGCTCTGCTAATGGCCAAATGGAAGCCAGGCTTCAATCCAAAGGTGGAATTGCAAAAAGGAGCGCCGGTGTGGGTCTGACTACCCGGTTTACCCCTTGAATTCTGGGATGAGAAGGTGCTACGGTGGATTGGGAACTCATTTGGAAGCTATGTGGTAGCAGACATGGTCACCGCCCATCAAAATAGGCTGGTATTTCCAAGATTCTGTGTGAATGTGACAATGAATAACCCCCTTCCCAACTTTGTGATGCTTAAATCCAAATGGGGAAACTAGAACCAGGCCATTGTGTATGAGAATGCTACTCTACACTACCAAAAATGCGGTAAAAATGGGCATGTAGTAACATAATGCAAGGTAGCAACTAAGATTGATGAGCAAGATTGTCAAGGGCTTACTTCGGTGTCCTTGAATGTGGAAGATAGTGTTTAGGACCAAGCTTTCGGTTCTATGATGACTACAGAGGCCCCTCCCCCGCTTGACAAGGGCCAGTTGCCTACTCTTGGGCTGGGGGTGAAGGAGAATGAAAAAGATAAAGAGGTAGAAAAGGTGGTAGACCTAGAAGAAGGAGAGTTGGTTGATGACCTAAAAGTGGCCCCCAAATTTCACAGAAAAAGCCCAAAAGGGGTAGAAAATAAAGAAGTCAACATTGGGAAGAAGGCACAGGTTTCTGAAAGCATTTTGACTGATAGAATTGCTGATTTGAGTAGTTTAAGGGACGAGGGGGGAATTTCCTCCCCAATCCATCTTGGGGCAGGATTGGTAATGGAAATACCAATAGTTTCCCACTCGCCGCCATCGACTAGCCTCTTGGACTGGTCAAAACCAAAAAGGAAGACTAGAAGCAAGAAGGGGGATGAAAGTGTGGATACAAAAAAAAGTAGATGTGGGGAATGAAACCAAACTAGGTCAACCATTAGTGAAAGTGGTTAGAGCTAAAGAAGCAACAAGGGCCATTGCCAATGGATGAAAGTTAACCCTAGAAGACTCCCAAAAAAACAAAATATGAAGTTCCTCTCATGGAACACAAGGGGCATGAAAAGCCCACAAAAAAAATTCACTCAAAATAGTTCAAGTTTGATGTGGTTCTTATTGAGGAGGTTAAAATGAAGTATCAAAACTTTGCTATGCTAGAGGACAATATTTGGTAAGGTGCGGCCTTTCTGTATAGTGAAGCGGATGGGGCCTCTAGAGCTGTGGCCACTCTTTGGAACCCTTGTAAGTTATCTAGAAATTCTGTGTCTTTTTCTCATAACTTCCTTGCTGTTTTGTTTACTTGAAATAATATTTCTTGGTACTTGTATAATATCTATGCTCCTAACATTAGAGGTAAACGTAGTAGAATCTGGAGGGAAATATCTAACCTCATAGAAGATAATAATTTCCACCCCACTATGTGTGCTAGGGATTTTAACATGCCCTTATTTCCCTCTAAGAAAAGTGGGGGCACACAAGACTTCTCAGAAAGTATGCAGGAGCTAGCTGATTTTATAAGACACAATGACCTGGCTGATCTGGACCTACAGGGAATGGGATTTACTTGGTCCAACAACAAAAAAGGGAGACACCTCATACAATTTAGACTAGATAGATGGATGTTATTGGGAGGTTGGGATATTGCTCCCTTGCTCAGCCTCTCTCACCTTGCAAAAATAGTTTCTGACCACTCCCCTTTGATCCTTGATTGGGAAGAGAGGAAACATAATAGACCCCATCCATTTCATTATGAAATCATGTGGCACTCTCAAAATGAGTTTAAATAATGTATTAAGAGATGGTGGTATACCCCGGTGAAAGGAACAACTATGTTCAGAATTGCTGAAAAGTTGAAAATCATCAAAAGGGAGGCCCAAAGGTGGACTAAATCCAAGTTTGGTGACATCTTCCAATGCAAAAAATATCTTGAGGAGAAAATTACCCTCCTCTAGAAGGATATGGCTATGGGGGAGGCTACCTGGGAGGAGCACTGGGAGGAGAAAGAATGGAGAAATAAATGGAAACAAAACCTCAAGAGGGAGGAAATTTTTGGGAAGCAAAGGTCACGGGTTCAATGGCTGAAGGAAGGTGATCGAAACTCTGCCTTTTTCCACAGGTCCCCCTCCATTCATAAAAGGAGGAACACTATTAAATCCCTGGAATCTAATGGGAACCTGTTCTTGGAGGTTGAAGATATTGGTAATCATGCTGATGATTTCTTCCAAGGAATTTTCTAAAGACCGGCTCAAATTAGGATGGGTGCTGATTTTGACTCCCTTATGGAAGTTATCCCTAAGGTTTTTACTGAAGGAGACAATGAGACCCTTTTGTCTCAGGTTTTTGAGGAGGAATTTAAATTGGCAGTGTTCTCTATGGGAGCCTATAAATCCCTGGGATCGGATGGGTTTCCCCTGAATTTATTTCAACACTTTTAGGGAGTTGTTAAATATGACCTCATCCATGTTGCCCACGACTTTGTCAGAACTGGCAGTATCCTAAAAAGACTCAACAAAACTTACATTGTCCTGGTACCTAAAGTGCTAGACCCTAAATGCATGAGTGACTTTCATCTCATAAGTCTTTGTAACACTACCTATAAAATCCTATCCAAAATTATCACCAACAGGATCAAACCCCTCCTTGGAAAAATTATCAATCCCAACCAAAAGGGGTTTGTCTTGGGAAGATAGATTATTGATGTTGTTATCACCACTCCATGGAGAAAGGTAAGAACGCTAGTATGGATCTGAAACTGGACATCTCCAAGGCTTATGACAAGGTTCTTTGGAGTTTCTTGTATGAGGTGCTCAAAAAATTTGGGTTTCATGAAAAGTTCATCAATATCATAAAGGTGGCGATGGAAATGGTTGACTTTGCTATGCTGGTCAATGGAACACCATAGGGATCCTTTAATCCAGAAAGGGGATTACACCAGGAGGACCCTCTATCCCCGTACCTCTTCCTTCTAGTGGCTAAAGTTCTGGCTCAGAATTTACTAAGGATGGAAAGTGTTGGATCTATTGCTGGTTTTAAACAGGCTTCCACCCTTAACCCAGAAGTTTGTCAACAGTTTGTTGATGATACATTTATCTTTGGAAATTCCTGCATTAGAGAAGCTTGAGAGTGGAAGCACCTTCTGAACAAATATGCATTGGGGTCTATCCAAGTGATCAATTATAACAAAAGCAAAATTTACTTCTTCAACACTGAACTAAGAATGCAAACTTTAATTGTGGATTTCTTGGGCTGTAAACAAGCTTCACTCCTAGATACCTATCTTGGTCTCCCACTCATGGTGAAGGAAGTTTCTAATGAATTCTGGAACTCCATTCTAGAGAAAATGTAGAAAAAACTGGCGGGTTGGAAAGGTAAGGTTCTTAGTAATGCTAGGAAACTCCAATTACTCTCAGTTTCCCTCCAAAGTATTCTTTCTTATTTCATGTCCCTCTTCAAAATAAATGATAGAAATGCAGAGAAGCTAGAAAAAATCCAGAGAAACTTTCTTTGGTATGGGATGAAGGAAAAGGCTAGAATGAACCTGGTCAACTAGGATAGTGTTTTTCAACCAAAGCTGGTCAAAGGGTTGGGTGTGAGAAAAATCAAGGACTTGAATAAATCTCTCATCTCTAAAATGGGCTAGCAGCTCTTTAGAGGAACCACTGGGTGGTGTAGAATTATGAAGGCCAAATACTTCTATAACGACCAATTCCCCTATGGGAAAAGTCTTCCCTCTGGCTCAAAAATCTGGAATTTCATTTATAAAAGAAAAGGAAGCCTCTTCAAAGGTCTAAAATGGTTGGTCGGAAATGGCACCCAGATCCATTTTTGGGAAGATTGGTGGGTGGGGGAAAAACCCCTGGGACATGAAAAGTTTGGTCTCATCAAGGATAGATTTATCTCTCACTTTGGAGGTAAAGTCAGCGATTACATCTTTCAAGGTAAGAAATGGAAAGTACTCACTGATGCTTTTCACGACCAGACTCAAGTCCCACCTTATACAAAAGAAATTTAGAAGCTTATTGAAGGCGTCAAAATTCCTATATCCCAGACTGAAGACAAAGCCATTTGGTGTCATAACAATTTAGGGGAAATAACGGTGAAATCTGCTTATCTAACCAATTTAAATACTGTGGCTGATGAAAAGAGCTGGGGGAAATTATAGATTCCCTAATTAATCCCCAAGGTCAATTTCTTCTGGTGGACTACCCTTCATGGTAAAATTATTACGTTAGATAATCTCCAAAAAAGGGGATACATTTAGTCAATAGATGTGCTCTTTGCAAAACTCATACAGAATCTATCAACCACATTCTCATTCACTATCCTTACGCCACTCTGGTCTGGACCAAAATTATGAGTATTATGAGACTAAATTAGGTCTTCATGAAGGACTTGGACCAATTCGTATGCAACTAGGGAAACCTCATGAATCACCCACTTATCAACACCCTTTGGAGGTTGTTACCCCCGCATATCTATTGGAGCCTTTGGAAGGAAAGGAACACCCAAATTTTTAGAGGGAAGGAAAAAGATGCTGATGGGACAACACAACTGGCTTTGAATCTGCTGAAGGACAACCTTTCTACCTGCCATGGGAAACCCCCCTCCCCCCCAAATATTTTTGACTATTTGGTTGCTAAGGATAGGCAACTACCTCCCTCCTTCTATGAGTTTGAATGCTCCAAGGCCTTTGTGAGACATAATGCCAAATGGTCCCGCCTCGGAGGAAAATTTCACCAAATTGAACTTTGACGAAGCTTCCTCTGATGGATCTACTGTGGGTGGAGGTATCTTCCATGAAAAAAATGGAAAGATGATCATTGCTTATGCGATAAACCTTGGATTGGGGTCAAATAACATGGCAGAAATATCTGCCCTCTTATGGGGCCTAAGGGTGGCGGTTACCTTGGGAGTTAAAAGACTGGTCATAGAGGGGGACTCCAAAATCATTATTGAGATGGTTAAAGGAAAATTTAAAGCTAGTTGGAGGTTTTCTAATATACTGTAGGACATATGATCACTGCTCCCCAGATTCAATGAGTTTAAATTATAGCACATTTTCTGGGAGGGAAATGTAGTGGCTGACAAGCTAGTAGCCACGGGGCTTAATCAACAAGGTCTCAGATGCTGGAGAAACTTGGGCTCCCTCTCCAAGAAAACAACCTTGCTTGTTGAAAAATAAAATATTTAACCTATGAAGTACAAGATCAACTTTGATTGGACGGGAGAGGCGGCAGATAGAATCACGATGATTGGGAGAAATTCAAACTTTCAAAAAGTGATGGGAAAGGTTTTTAATATTTGTATAAGTCTGAAAAGATGGGCTATTAACTCCAATTTAGGAAAAAGTATGGGATTTTTCAAATTTGAAACTGACGTGGAGAATAACACAAGGCCAGGTGCGCTTGACAAGACGGGTGAGGTTAAGTGGTCCATTAATTATGGGAAAGGCAATCATTCTAGGATACGTGAAAACTTTGCAATTACTTTGGCTAACCTTGTGATTGGTACTTGTCATTTTATTAAAAAGCTAGATTTTATTCCCAACTAGTTTTTTGTCACCTCTGGTTTTGTGTTGGTAGCTTCCACAAGACTCTGGTTTTGAGAGTGTTGGGTGGAGGAGTGAAGGGTGGTATGTCGATGGAGATATAGATTGAAGTTAATCCTGAGAATAGCATTGATATGGGTGACAATATGGTGAGGGTGGAACCCCCTAGGATTGAGACAGGTTTTCTGAAAAACCAATGTGCGGTAACCTTTCTGAAGGAAGGTGGGTTTTACCCCTACATGGAAGCTATGGGAGGATGTTATGAAATTATCTCCATACATTTGGTCAAAACTTGGATTGAGCGTAAAGTTACTATTAATGGCATTACCTTTGAGGTAAACAAATAAGTTATAGCCCAGGCTATGGGGCTTTCCACAAAGGAGAAAAAGTGGAAAAAGATTATGAAGAGCCGCGATGACTCTGGCAAGGCAAGATTCTTCAAGAAAATGGAGGTTCTAGTTCCAATCCATTAAGGATTTAAAAGGGAGGAGCTGCCTAGCCCGTGGAATGATGTTTGCCTCATTCTCATGAAGTACATTACCTTGGAAGGCCATTTTGGCACTTGCTAAAACTACCACTTTCCCTTACTTAATCACTTCAGGTACAATGATACTATATCCTTCCCTTTTTACCTTCTTCATAATCTTGAAACCATAGTTTTGGATGTGAGAGAAAAGTTAAAAGCTAAGAAAAATTGTTGTATCCTCCACCAAGGGCTTATGCCCTACCTTTATAATTTCCACCTTGCCCTGTGTCCCCCCAAAATTGTATCTTTACAGGGTATTACCACGCTGAACGACCCTATGGAGGTGACGGGTGCTTCAAACCCCTCATCTTCCTCCAAAACCCCCAAAAAAACTAAGAAGGTTAATGGGGGGTCCACAGGTGGCACCCAAATCACTATTGAGTCTGAGGAAGATGAGGAAGATAATGAGAGAAGAAGGAGGTCCCACAAAATTTCTAAAACCCGATTCAAGCAGAAAGTGGTTAGGAAAAGGTACATTGAATATGAGGAGGAAGCAGAAGAGTTAGAGAAGGAGGAGGTTAAAAAAATCAGCACCAGTGGAAACACTAAGAAGGGGAAGAAAAGAAAGATCAAGGAGAAAGAAAAAGGCAAAGACCCTAAAGATCTGGATGGGGATAAGAAGAGCCATGACTCTCCCCAAGTTTCAGCCAACTTAACTATGGCCACCATGGACCTTTCCTAGAAGAAGCTATTCGAATATAAGACTGTGGACTCACATAACACATCTCCATTGTCTGCGAACCCCCAGGTGATGGTGAAGGAACACAAGGGGGAGGAGAAAACCAAATTTGAGACCCCAAAGGTTAAGGAAATGGAAACTAAGAGTCTTCAGACCATGACAAATGAAATAGCCCAAATCCAGAAGGATGTTAAAACTCTTCAGGCTTCCTCCCTAGATTCGGTTTCTAAAATGGATCCGAGGGAGGTCAAGGAGGAAATAAAAAATCTGGGTGAAAGATTCGACAAGGTTGATGGGTTTGCGGTAAAGGTTATGCACTCGGCGGCTACCAATCTCCATCTTGTACAGTTGGTGAAGGGGTCTACCCAAGAGGAAGAACACAATAATGAGAAGTTGTTCCAATTCCTTGTGGAGGATTGGCTCAAGTTGTTGTTGGAAAATGGGGGTAAAAATACCAATTAACCTTCTCCTTTTTCCATTATTTGTTTTGTTATTGATTTTTTTTGGTTGGACATTGAGGGCCTTGTTGTGTTTCTAATGAACTTTTACGTTGGATTTAGACTTAATTCCCTTATTGTTAAAAGTAATTCCTGCTTCTATGTTAATTACTTTGAAACTTACTTTCAAAGACTGGTTACCAACTTCAAGGTGAAGTTGGGGTCTGTTAGGAATTTCTCTTGCTACTTGTTTATTTTTAATTCCTACTTTACTATTAGTCATAATTCCTGATTTAATGTTAATTACGTGGATACTTACTTTCACAGACTGGTTACTAGCTTCAAGGTGAAGCTAGGGTCTATTAGGGAGTGCAGGCTGGTTACAAACTCCATGGTGGAGTTGGGGCCTGTTAGTTTTATTTTTTGGTTTTTAATGTTGAAAAAGGGTATTGGTTGAGGGTGTTTTGACCCTTGTGCTATGTTGGTTCTCTAATGGTAGTATGCACTTCTCGTGCTGGCTATGTCTGTTCGGGTCAACCCCCTTATCTTGGCTGCTTTTTTAATCAAAAACATTTGTCTATTACAAATGTGCAAGAACAATATCAATATAAACATCTAGAAATAATGTTATCCAAAGGAGGCCCAATAAAGATGATCATAAATAATAATAAAAATTTGTAGGAATAATAAATGCACAAGATTAATACATGTACATGCATAAAAAAGGATGAATACATAGGTTTTGTATAGAGACCTAAAACTAGAAATGAAACACTGCTCGCACCAAAGCATGGCTAAATTATGGACAAATCCTCACCAGTGAGGTACTAGAATGCAATAATTCAAGGTCATACACATTTGATACAATGAATAAAATCAAAATACAACTTAATATATTGATCATATACATGAATAAGCATAAAATAGTGAAATGACAAGCATGGGATAGAAAGAGCACATCATTCTCACAAACTCTATCACTAGAAGAAGTCTTCTACCTATAAATTAGTCCTGAATAGTGTCTATTCATGCCACTAAACCATGTGGAACCCTCATTCCCACCCTACCATGCTCGTAGAGGTAGTCACACGACCCAAGAAAGTAATCAAGCATACACGAGAATGTAGGATACACTCATGTCAATCGATGCATACAATACAAATAATCTTAACACATGGAGAACAATCAACATGCAAACAAACATCCATAATGTATTACTAGTGCAACACAATCACTAAACATCAGTGTACTACTTAGTAGTAATAATGGTTTAGTGTAGGAACTCAAGAATGGAGTATCATTACATATGATATAGTAGCCCACATAGCATCGAGCCTTCTATCAATGTTTTAAGACGGTCGTACTTGGTATGTATCTTGAACAAATGCCCTCATATGGCTAGATACGATGTATTCGATCAATGTCCTCGGATGGATAGGCATTGACTTACATTTGCTCAATGCTAGTGCAGGAGCACCTTAACAACATGATGCAAATCTATCAACTCCTGGGATGTCCATCTCTCTTAGGACATTGGTGAACAATAAGGAAGTCCATGGGACTCAAACCTCATATTGAGATCCACTTTGTGAGACCCTTTGCCAAGTGGGTGTTTCTATAAACCTCTTGTTCAAAGGTGGTCAATGGATCATGTAGATGTTAGTTATTCTATGTTACAGCATAGGTTGATTTTTTAATTTATTTTGGTTCATTTGGAACCCCAAACATGTTAGTAATTAGTCAAGTTTCTCATTGAAAGCAAAAAGTGCAAAAATGCACAAAATGTTGTCAATGCATAGTTGTCAATTATGCAACTTTTGCAAAATCAGTGTAAATAACTTCCCACCAATCACATCCTTTGAAAATGAGTTGTGCACATTGGGAAATGTCTCTAAAGTATCCCATATGGTCAGGTCTAAGGGAGACACAACAGAGATGTAATTTTTACATTGAATTAATAAAAATCAAATGCCTTTTACTGTCATTTTGTGAGTTTCTGAAAGTGTACGGTTTGTTACGGATGAATGGGAGCATGAGACCAATTGGAAAAGTTGAAGATTTGAAATATATTTCATTTGCAACTAGTTTGGGCTCTTGAGGTTTTTTTTTGAGTGATATATCCAAATTTTTGTCAATAGGGGTCGCGAACCCTTAGTAACCTAGGGTTTCATAGAGAAATGTTGATTTCTCATCTTGCCACTATCAAAAAAATATAAATTTGGGTGAGATGATAATTTGGAATGTGTATTATAGGATTTTAGAAGTAATTTTTGGGAAGAAGGGTGCCATGATGAGTTTTGAATAAGTATAGGTAGGCATCTCCATGTCGCTACCTATGCACATTCAAGAAGATTGAAGGGATGAAACACTTTGGGGTGGAACCAAGGCTTAAGGGCTTGGAATTGGAAGTTTTTAAACCTATTCTAAATACATTTATAGGTGAGAGGAATCTATATTACAAAATAAAAGCACTTACTTTGTAAGATTGCCCAATTAGGTCTAGTAGGACTAGTAAAAAAATTGAGGGTAAGTACCTTAAAAGTCAGAATAAATTCTAATGCTTTGAGGTCTTTTATGTTTGTCATAAAGGGTATTCAAAAGGGTGAAAACACAAAACATAAGTTATTCTTGTCAAACATTGTAGTCAAACCCCTTCTGGTTAGGGCTACAATGTTTAGGATTCCTTAAAGAAGAAACTACCCTCTAGAATCCTAGTAGGAAAGGTTGGGCTATTGGATCATGTCTATTAGGATCCAAATTGACAATTTGGATGATGGTTTCATCCCATCCATTTAGTAAGGCAATTTTTAACATCTTTGGCACAATTTTCGTGAAGTGCATAGGAATGCTTGACACATCCTGTAGCTTGACACACACTGCAACTCAACACATATTGCAACTCGGCACATACTGCAGCTTGAAACTTAATCGACATTTCATTAAGGTGTCAAATCAATGAACCAAAGTTACATTAATATTGGCTCAAGGAACTTGCTAAGTGTTTAAGGCAAGTGATAATGGGAAGGTTGGAAGGTTGTAGCAATGCTTAGAAGGAACTCAAAGGTGTGAGCCCTTGAGTATTTCCTTAAGACCCCTGTTAGAACAAGCCTAGGAGGGGTTTGATGTGAGTAGTTGTAACTACCACAAGGGTAAGGATTCCAAGTTTTTGGATTTAATCTCTGACCAAGATGGGGCTCTGCATCAAGTGGTATCAAATCTTAGGAGGAATCCTAAGGAGAAATAAAAAAATGTCAGAAGGTGATGGAGAAATGAATTTGATAATGACTAACATAGAGTTTTCCATTAGTCAAGGAACAAATGGGTGAAAATAGGGCAATGATGGATGATAATCAAGCCTTAAGAGAAGATTTGGAAAGAATCAAGGGTAGAATAGATAAGAGGATAGATGGACACTCTAGAAATGATGAAGAAGTGGATGAAGAAGAAGCCCCTGAGAAGGAAGAAGAAGGTTCCTACAAACCAGAGACCCCTCTTGAATGATCTTAAATCCATGGAAAGAAGGACCATGGATGGAAAGATAGACTTGCCTATTTTCAGTAGAAAAATGGACCCTAACCTATTCATGCACTAGATAGAGTCCTTGACAAGTTTCTTCGAATGTGAAGACATACTAGAACATCAAAATGTCAATTTCGCAAAATCCAAGTTATAGGGGGGAGCCCTAACTTGGTGGATCTTCATCCAGACTAAAGTGGTGAAGAATGGTAAGAGTATGGTATTGACATGGAACAAGATGGTTGCACTAATTAGGGAAACATATGCCCCTGAAGACTATGGGATACAACTCCATAGAAATAAGAAAAATCTCAGACAGAAAGACATGGATGTGAGAATATACACCGATGAATTTCATAAATTGTGTATGAAGGATAGCACAAAGGAGTCATAAGATAAAAAGTATGCAAGATATATCAATGGATTGAAGTTACCAATCCAAGAAGACTTAAGTCAAAACACCATGGAGACAGTACACAAATGCTACCAATTAGCATTGAGACTAGAAGATAAATTAAGGATAAGACAGGAGAAAAAAAATAGAGGGAAGAACAGTAATAATAACAAAAATTTCATGGGTAGAGGAAACTCATTTGGAAGAGGACAGTCCCCAAGACCTTTTGAAGAACAAAGAAAAGAAGATAAAGATCAAGAGGAGTCAATCTCTAGAGGCATCTATAAAGGAAGGAGACCATTCAGAAGAGGAGGATTTGGAGGAAGAAACAATGCACAATTGAAGTGTTTTCATTGCAATTAGTTGGGACACCATGGTACTAGATGCCCTGATAAAGGAGGAAAAGTCCACAAGGAGAAAGGAGAAAATAGTTAGTTCAAGAGGATATCCAATCTAAAGAACTATAACTTGAAGAAGGTACATGTTTGATGATGAGACAAGACTTGTTGCAAACTCCTCAAGTCTAATAACCTCCACAAAGAAAGACCTTATCCAAGATCTGTTGCAAATGCCAAGGAAAGGTATGTAAATTACTCATTGACTTTTGTTCAACAAAAAATTTAGTGTCTAATGAAATGGTGCAAAAGTTAAAGTTGCAAAGATTTCCTCATTCCTGTCCATATAATGTTTTATGGCTTACTAAGGGTCATCAAACTTTGGTGAAAGAACAAACTTGGGTTAAGTTATCATGGGAGATTATAAAGATAAAGTCTTATGTGACAGTTGAAATGGATGCATCTCACCTACTCCTAGGTAGGCCATGGCAGTATGATATGGATGCCACACACAGTGGAAAAAATAACACTTACACCTTAATCAAAGATGGAGTTTCCTACACCATGAAGCCTCTACCAGACCCAAAACAAGAAAAATAACCCATTGTGATAGTCATTGGAGAAAAGAAAATGGTTAAAACCATAGAATAATAAGAAGGGGGTTATTATTTAGTCTTGAAACCTAAAGATTAGGAAGTTCCAAAGGAGAACAAACCATTACCAAAAGAGGTACATAATCTGCTAGATATTTACCAAGATGTGGTAGAAAAAGAATTACCCTCATCCCTCAAACCCTTAAGAGATATAAGTCATCAAATTGAATTCATACTAGGAGCATATTTTCCTAATAAGGCCCCATCTAAGACGACTCCTTCACAGAATGTAGAGATATCAAAACAAGTGCATTAATTATTAGACAAGGGTTTTATACAAAAGATCATGAGCCATTGTGTCGTACCATCCCCTTTAGCACCTGAAAATGATGGAAAGTGGAGATTATGCACTAATAGTAGATCCATAAATAGAATAACTATAAAATATAGATTTCCTATTCCAAGAATAGAAGACCTTTTAAATCAAATAGGTAATGCTTGCTACTTTTCCAAGATTGACTTGAAGTCAGGATACCATCAAATCATAATCAAGCTAGGAGATGAATGGAAAATGGTATTCAAAATAACATAAGGGCTATATGAGTGGCTTGTAATTCCATTGGGTTGAGTAATGCACCATCAAACTTCAAGAGATTAATGAATGATATCTTCCAAGATTATAGTGGAAAATTTCTTGTAGTCTATCTAGATGACATCTTGATATATACCAGCAACAAAGAAGAACACCTAAGACACTTGGATTTTGTCCTAAAAAGATTGCATGAACATAAATTAGTGATAAATCTTGAAAAATACATGTCTTTATGCAGGAAGAGCTAATCTTTTTAGTTTTTGTGATCTCCAAGGGCACACTAAAGTTGGATCCTTCACAGTAGCATATAGTGTGGATCTATATTACAAGATAAAGTGATTAACAAGATGATAGGGTTTATTTCCTTGATTCAATGTATTCTAGTTTACCACATTGTTCAGTTGTAGGATCTCGGGGTAGACTTTTCTATTTTTTGGAAGCCAAAACCAAACTACATTTATAGTGTCTCGGTATATGCATATTCAATTTTTTTGAAAAGGGATAACTTTGGTTTATATTTTATTGCATGGGTGATGGAAACATATAAATTATTTTAGAAAATGTATTTATAATACTTAAATGAATAGATATTCCAAATGGCGACATCCTAGATGAAGTTTTGATAATTTTTTACGATATTGATCCAGTCAGTTCAATGTTGATTTTGAAGGTGTGATTTTCTCATATTATTAAATGGGCGACTTTGAGCTTGTATGATTTTCATCTTGTTAACTAGCATATGTTGGCCTTTGGTACATATGATTTATTCATACAATTTATCAACTCTAGTCAATGACATTATCTATGATTTTATTTGACACATTTTCAAAGGATAAACTCTTACGACTTTCAAGTATTTTAAAGGTTGCATTTGTCAAACTAATTTAGAAGCCCTCTTTGGTTTTTAAAATCCTTCAAGTGGAGATAGATCAAATTAAACTGTTTGTTGATCTAGCGATTCTCTCATCACCTATTTTCATGTCGAGCACACTTTCATGATCCGATCTTGGAAATTTAGCCAGTTTTACAAGGTGATTTTGAATGCAATTTTTCATTTTTTGGGTTAAGAAACGGTTGTCAAAAATTAGAAGTAGAGAGCTAAGAACTGTTGGGATTAATGGGAAGTATGTACAAAGAGGGGAGGGGT
The DNA here is from genome assembly GCA_018584345.1 of Thuja plicata. Lineage (NCBI taxonomy): Eukaryota > Viridiplantae > Streptophyta > Pinopsida > Cupressales > Cupressaceae > Thuja > Thuja plicata. The sequence goes on along the minus strand of MU224856.1, from coordinate 557,845 downwards.
GAATCTATACCTCCAAAAATTTTGTATCCTTTAATCAATTAATCTTTGTAATCAATTATATATCCACTCAATCTGATCTATACTATCTTAATGTGAGTTATATCAATTCATAACATTAACATACATGAGAACATTCATAGAAACATTCATGAAAGTAATTTGACACATAACACAAGATCTTATATCATAGAAAACTCCTGTAAGGAATTAAAAACTGTGGTGGGGATGACACCCACAAAATCTTCACTATCTGCAGATTGGAAGGGGCTGGTTAAGGCTTACAATTTGATCACTTCTGAAGACCTACCCTGTTAAGAGTATAAATGGAGACATGTTAAATTATACTCTATTAGGATCTTGAGAAACACTTTTGAGTGTGCATTCAGTTAAGGGATTTGTTGTTGGACTATTAAATCCACCTTCCTTAAAAGGATTTTTACACTTTTCTCCACTTGTTAGAATGATATAAAATTACAAATTGACTCGGTAAATGCAATATCCTATTGCTAATACAGATCCAATTTAGTTTTCATGAAAAATATTATCACCTAATTGTGTTTGAATAATACCTCTAATTCTCGGTATCCTCTGTTCTCGGTTCTGATAACCAAATTCACCTTTTGATGTTCTGGTTCTTGAAACTCTCAATCTGATCCATAGATGTCCTCATTTCATTCATTCATTTTTTCCTCTTTATTCAAATTATTAATAATGAATGATTGCATCATCTATTTATAGATGGATTGACTTCATCAAGTTTCAAGAAAAACAATGCTAACTCTAAGATCAGGATTACAACTTGTACCCATATCTCCTAGTCTATAAGTTTTAAATCAGTTAGACTGACTAAATAACTAACATTCATGTATCTTGTCCCTAAATAAATGGATTTAAAACAAACAAATATCCTATAAATATAATACACTCACCCTATCAGACGTGGAAGTCATATCCACTTTTTGCGGGCTGCAGCTAAATTTTGGTTTCTGTCTGTCGGTTATGCACTGACTGTTCTTCAGTTTTTTTCTATCGGTTTAACTTTAAATATATTTTTGGTCTACACTGTATCTTTCATATTGGGTTTCTCTTTATCTTTCTATCTTTGTATTTTTTTTTTACACGCTAAGTTGTGTCATCGGTTTTCTTTGTACTTAGTCATCTTCGGTGATCTCTTTCTATCTGATCTTTGGTTTTCTCTTGTCCTTTCTTTTGGTGTATGCTTACACAAAATGTTGTTTGCATACTAATGGCAAATTAATGTCACCAATCTCGCCATTTGACATTAGTATAAAAAACTGATATATGCAAAATACTAACAAAATGTTAAGTATATACAACATATATAATCCTTAGTCATTTAATGACTCCCCTATGTATATGCCTATATATCTCTACATATGATATCTTTGTTCAATATCTCTATTCATCTGAATGTATATAATTTTTCCCTTTTGTACAGTATAGTACTCATACTCATTTTCCCCATATAAATATACCATATACATATCACATTCCCCATTTTTTTATATTAAGGGAAAAGGTCATTACCTTATAGTTTATCAAAAATGTGGGAGTGTGAAGACTTCATGTCTTCCATCATTTTCTCACATTGTTCTTTGAGGTTCTCCAAAGCCATGTGCTCGAATGTGATCTTTGATTCCATGTCATAGGTGTTGTCTGCTATAGGCATCTCGGGAGTTGCTATAAGTTGCCTTGCTTAATTGATGTGGTGTTGGACTAGTGTAAGGTTTGGTAGAAGTTGAGCTTGGAGCTCATTTAATTCTTCTCTAAAGTGAGTCTTTGATTCCCATAGTTCTTACCTTAACTATTTAATCTCTATGATCTTCTCATAATGTAGCTTAACTACATTATCTCCATCAGTGGTTAAGCTTTGTGCACTATTTTCTAGATCTGTATCTAGCTTTGAAATGTTGTCACTATTCTCTTTAGTGAACTTGTCTATTGTGCTCAATTTTTGAATCAAGGTTATAGCTTCATATATTATTGGATCTAATTCAGTGATGAATTCTGATAGCTTTACCTTATTGACTGCCACTTCTTGGCTGATGTTTTCAATGAGATTTTGTTGGTACTTCATCTCAACTCTCTCCTCAATTGCCTTCTCAGCATCAATTTTCTTAGTTGTGATTGCATCTATGAGGGTGGCTAATTTTTCTAGTATGGCTCTGTTCTAATCAATATCAACATTGGGCACAATTTGGTTTAGTTTGTCCCCTGTTGTCTCTAGTACCATGGAGTCCCTGTGTTGTTTCTTCAGCTTCTCCTGTAATGCTCTTCTTTGACATATTTGTTTATATTCTTATAATGCTTCAAAGTCAAGTATAGATGGGTCACACTTTGGTATTTCAATAATTTCATCCAATATGACTTCCATCTTATTCTTCTTTGATTTTTTCTTCTTCTTTTGTGAATCACTAGAATGTAAAACCATTGCCAATTTCTCAACTTTCTCTGTTGTGCTCGATGATGTGACCTGTTGTGCTTATTTTTGATATTTGGTGTAAGTTTCAGCTTGTCGTGTGTCTTTAGACATCTGCAAATTAACCTTCACATCGTTAGTAGCACGTTTGTTGATTTCTTCAGGAGTACCATCTTTAGGTTTGTCTCCTTCATCGGTGTCCTTTTCTTCATCAGTCTTTGTTTCTGCACTCTTATATGTTGTTTTTGCATCTTTTTCTTTATCTCCTCCTGTAACCTTATCAGCGTCAGTTACATCTTGAGTGGCTCCGATGTCTTTCTGACCATCATTGTTTTCTTTGTTTGCCTCTTCCCATGATTCCTTGGGACTATCCTTTTCAGGTGACTTGCTTGATTCTTGCAGGATATTGATAGCTTGTATCAATATTGGCATGTTGCCTAGAATTTTTACTTGTGTAGTATCAACATTTGTGGCATGTTCATCGGTTGTGTCCTTTGCAATAGTGACATGTTCATCTTTATTCACTTCCTCTGTTGGGTTGTCGGTAATGTCAATGACATTAGTATCCACAATGTTGTCATTTGTGGTATCTGGCCATGATTCATGTGCAACATCTGTAGTCTTGATGCTGGTTGTATCATCTTCTTCTTTGTCTAACTCAATAGATGTGTCATCTTGAGTTGCCTTATAAACATCTTGTTGTTGAAGGTCTTTATCGGGGCTTTCCTCCTTAGTAGGTCTATTCATCATTTTACACCATTTCTTGTGGCTGTCCTGCTCAAACTCTATAAGCTTTCCTTAAAGAAATTTATATGCTCTCTGCTTCAGTGAGAACTCATTTTTGTACTTCTCCATCATTTCATATATTTATACCTTCTTTGATTTAGGTGGCATGAGAGAAACACATACTCTTTCTCTTATCTCTTTTTCATTTTTCAAGGCAAATGTCCAACAGGAGTATAGTCTATCCAAGATTTCCCTTGGTACATGACTGCCTTCAAACTGAATTGGTACATATTTAAACTTGTACATTTTTTCTATGATGGCATACTCTATTTTATTCTGATCTTCTGGGTCTAATTTCAACCATCTTCTAATCTTTGAATCTGTAATGGATCTAGAATTTGCAATAGATTCAGGAGCTTTTACCTTGACACTTTATACCTCTACAACTTCGTCTTTCTCAGTATCTTCAATGTCCTCTGGAGTTTTGATGAATTTCCTTCCTCTTTATTTTTTCCCTCTCATCGGTGTGGTAGCTTTCCTCTTATATGTCTTGACATTTCCTTTCTTTAAGGGCAAATGAGTAGAATGCTTTGATGTTTGGATTCTTGTCCTAGAAGCAGTTGTTGTCCTTGGTTTCTTTGTTGGTGGAGGAGGTGGTGAATCTGACTCTATTTCCTTAGAGTCATCCTTTTCTTCAATTTTACTAATAGATAATTATTCTTTGATTTCTTCCTCCTATTCAAACTCTTCATCCTGTTCAGCTTCTTCCGCAGTTGGTGACATTATCTTCTTGAGATTCTTCACTATCTTGTCCTTCATTCTGGAAATTTTCTTAACAACTAGGCCAGATTTTATTCTTGTCTTGGCCTCTTCATATTTTCCAAATTTGGGTTGTTTCTTATCCAATGGTTCATTGATCAAGGGAACAATTTCCTTAGTTGCAAGATCAATGTTTATTTCATACTCCAATGGTTGTAACCATGTTGTCCTTGCTACATCAGGCTTGATATATGTATTGTGTGTATCAACCATGAAGAATATCTCAGCCTTATACATTTCAATGAGTTTCTCGGGGATCCTTACCCTCTTTTGCATTCATAATTTGAATACATTGAAGTATTCATCCATGAATGTTTCAAAGTTATCTCCCAGTATGGCTATGTGCTCAGTGATTTGCATGGTGACCGGTTTTCTTCTGTCCCATTTCACATCTCCTACCAATGGGAATGTTTCTTGTAAATATAAGAATATACACATTATGAGTGAGCTTAACTTACATGTGTTTGACTTCGCATTCCTGATAGTCTTTAGATTGTCTTTTAACTGATTCAGGAGTAGTTCAAATAAGTCTAATTGTGTTCCCTTCTTCACAATTTTGTAGGCTCTGTGTATCTTGCACCTAATGCTATGCACTTTAGTCTGCTTTCTTGGAAGAATTTTCAGCCTAGAACACATGCACCAAAATTGATCTCATCATCGGTTATGGTAGTAACTTTGAATCCTCTGCCATCCCATTTGGCTCCTGTCATCTTCTCAGTCTCGACCTTGGGTGGATGCTTGAGTGCCTTTAATTTCTTGGTTATGGGGTAACTAGTGACCGCATGGATGACATCTCGGGTTATTACGTTCAGTTCATCAAGCCATAGCTTGTTTTTATGCATTCGACTAAGTACTAACTAAATCAATTTGGTTTTGAAAACATTTGGGAGCATTAGGGCATTAGTGAGCCCTTTTACTTCAATATGCTTATGTTCATCTTTTAGTGTCCCATCTCTGTTGCATAGCTTCTTATAAGCTTCTTCAACTTCTGAAGTTCCTATCTCTGCAATCTTTCAATGTATGAAAGATCAAACGTCTTCCACGAGTAAAACCCTAGCTGGTATGCGTGAAAATGCTCCATCATCGTCGGGTTATGAGGTAACCTCAAGATGGATCTTGTAGTTAGTTTCCTCACATGCTGAATTCTTGATGAGCTTGAACTCATCCTTCTTTGTGTTCTTGGATTTCACAGTTCTTGATGTCGAGGCTATTTTCAAATTTAGGGCTTCTTGTAAAATGCATGAAAATAGAGTTGTCAATTCTATAGAACTTATTGTATACTGTTGCAATGATTCCTGATCTGATTTCGGGTGCTGGGTTTTGAGTTGTGGTCGCTCTATGACTTAGTTTCTTTCTGCTTAAAAATTTCCTTGATTGGTCTTCTCTGGTTATCATGACAAATGAATTGTTCCATTGCCCTATTTTTAAAATGTTTCCCTAAAATGTGTGTCATAAATGCTTACCAACTCCTCGATGTATCAAGATAGAGTTCGTTGGTGAAGACTTCACTTTCCTTCGGTGACAACATAGCATTTCAGAGCGGTCATTGTTCCACTTGCTTTTACCAATGGGTTTTGATGTCGTAGACAACTTGTTCACTTTGTTTGTTTACCGACGAGGCTCAATTTATACTAGCAACTTTTCTTTTAACCGACGCTTCTTGGTAAGTGTAGGCAGTCATTGCATTGAGTGTATATCGATGGGTTTCAATATATATGCTTGAAAGCATAGTTATCACACATTTTAACAAGTAATACCATGATGCATCTTTCTTATGCTAATTTGGCATTTATATCAACATATTATGGAACTGATGTTAAATAATAACTTGGGGTTATGCATTTCCATACTTACTTGTTCTTCTTAGGTGGGGGTGGTGATGTCAATGGATCCATTGGATGGGGTGTCACTACTTTCATTGCTTGGTCCAATTTTATCATTTCTTGAAGCTTTTCTCCATATTTTGTCTCTATCCCTCTGGATGTTTTCAATGGTGTTTCCATTGGGATATGTGCTTGTCATTGTCATTCGGTCTCTCTAGTCTTTCTTAAGATAGCCAACTTTATGACAGTGTAAGCATGCCATTTTGGGGTTTTTCCAGATTCTAGACTATCTAGTCCACAGTCTCATATAGTTTGCAGCAATGTGACCAGATCTTCCACGTGCTATATAATTTGTCCAAGTACTGTAATCCCATACATACTGATTACCGAGTCTCTTTGGTTGATAGGGAGTTTCTTGACATTTAGGCTTCCATTCTTTCCTTTTCCTTTTCTAGCATTCAAGAGTTGTGTGCCCATTCATTTTGCATGTAGGATAATATTTGTCTATGTAGGTTTCTTATTTTCCTGTTTCATCTAAGACTTACATTCATATGCTTTATGTCCTTTCTTATTACAATTATAACAAAATCCTATGAATGAAGATGTACATTTAGGAATACCTTTTATTTTGCCTTTGCATACATTTGATGTATGACCTTGCTTTCCACAGTGATTGCATGTAAGCTTTCTTGGTCTTGAATTTGTATAGACATTCTTTGGATCAGTTTGATTTGATGATTCTTCATTCTTAGTAAAAACTAGACCGGTATTTTTGTTGACTCTTCGTTGTCCTTCAAGAAAATCATCCATTCTTTTATTGCTTTCTTCATCTTTCTTGATAATTTCATTATGCTATTTCTGAATTCTTATTTCATGTTTCAACTTTTCATTCTCATCCCTCAGTTCACCGATAGCTTCTATATTTTCAATGAGTTCAACATATATCCTGTTTGCTTCTTGACTCATAAGAATAGTTTGATTTGTAATCTCATGGTGATGCTCTATAAGTCTTTGTATTTAAGACTCTTTTTCTTGTAACTTTTATGTGATCTTTCTTCTATCATGAATAGCTAGTGTTCTTTCTTTCTCATCTTGTCTAGCATTGTTTATGACATCAATCATCCTTAGCTTCTATGTCTCTTGACTAATTTACAGAGATTTAACTTGTCTAGCCAGATGTAGATTGATTTTAGTTAGGCTTGTGATGCTTTCTTCTGATGTATCTGATGCTTTTCTTGTAGTTGATCCTGAAGACTCAAAGAAATCTGGTATCTCTTCCTCATGATAATTTGTCTTATTACAGAAAGATGCCATATTCTTTCTATCATTTAATAGCTGTCTCATATTGATTCTAGCTTCTTTATACTGTTCATAGAACATCTAAATTTCAAGCTTCTTATTCTCAATATTTATATCAAGTCTATACTTCTCCATTGTATGATCTTTTCTCTTAATCCTTTAAGCTTTCCAAGAAGAGACTTAGCTCTGATACCAATTGTTGGGATTAATGGGAAGTATGTACTGAGAGGGGAGGGGTGAATCAATACCTCTAAATTTTTGTATCCTTTAATCAATTAACCTTTGTAATCAATTGTATATCCATTCAATCTTATCTATACTATCTTGATGTGAGTTATATCAATTCATAACATTAAAATACATGTAAACATTCATAGAAACATTCATGAAAGTAATTTGACACATAACACAAGATATGATATCATAGAAAACTCCTGTAAGGAAGTAAAAACTACAGTGGGGATGACACCCACAAATCATCGCTATCTACAGATTGGAAGGCACGGGTTAAGGCTTACAATTTGCTCACTTTTGATTATCTACCCTGTTAAGAGTATCGAGGGAGACCTGTTAAAGTCTACTTTGTTAGCATCTTTAGAAACAATGTTGAGTGTGCACTTGGTTAAGAGATTTGTTGTTGGACTATTAAATCCACCTTCCTTGAAAGGATTTTTATACTTTTCTCCACTTGTTAGGATGATAAAAAATTACAAATTGACCTGGTAAATGCAATCTTCTATTGCGGATACAGATCCAATTTAGTTTAGATGAAAAATATTATCACCTAATTGTTATTGAATAATACCCCTGATTCTCCATATCCTCTGTTCTTGGTTTTGATAACCAAATTCACCTTTTGTTGTTCTTGTTCTTGAAACTCTCAATTTGGTCCATAGATGTGCTTGTTTGATTCATCCATTTTATCCTCTATATTCACCTCATCAATAATGAATGATTTCATCATCTATTTATAGATGGATTGACTTCATCATGTTTTGAGAAAAAATAATGTTAACTCTAAGATCAGGTTTACAACTTGTACCTAGATCTCCTAGTCTATGTATTTTATATCAGTTAGACTAATTAAAGCACTTACATTCATGTATCTTATCCCTAAAGAAATGGATTTAAAACAAATAAATGTCCTATAAATAGAATACACTAGCTTTATCTCATGTGGAAGTCAGATCCACTTTTTGCGTGTTGGAACTAACTTTCGATTTCTGTCTATCGGTTATGCACTGACTGTCCTTTGGTTTTGGTCTGTCAGTTTCACTTTAACTATCATTTTGGTCTGCACTGTATCTTTCATATTGGGTTCCTCTTTATCTTTATGTCTTTGTATTTTTAGTTTACACACTAAGTTGTGTCGTCGGTTCTCTTTGTACTTAGTCATCTTGTTGCAAACTCCTCAAGTCCAATAACCTACACAAAGAAAGACCTTATCCAAGATCAGTTGCAAATACCAAGGAAAGGTATGTAAATTACTTATTGACTTTGGTTCAACCAAAAACTTAGTGTCTAATGAAATGGTGCAAAAGTTAAAGTTGTAAAGATTTCCTCATTCATGTCCATATAATGTTTTATGGCTTACTAAGGGTCAACAAACTTTGGTGAAAGAAAAAAATTGGGTTAAGTTCTCAATAGGAAATTATAAAGATAAGGTCTTATGTGACATAGTTGAGATGGATGCATGTCACCCACTCCAAGGTAGGCCATGGAAGTATGATGTGGATGCCACACATAGTGGAAGAAATAACACTTACACCTTAATCAAAGATGGATTTTCCTACACCATGAAGCCTCTACCAGACCCAAAATTAGAAAAATAACCCATTGTGATAGTCATTGGGGAAAATAAAATGGTTAAAACCGTAGAAGAATCAGAAGAAGGGGGTTATACTTGTTAGAATGAATTTAGAATAACTTAGAGGGGAGGGGTCAATCAGTTATCCTCAGGTCTAGATGTAGCAAATAAAAACTTTCTGTATTTCATATATACTCGGAAGCAGTAGCATAGGTCAACAACTTTAATCATGCAGTTTACTATCAATTGAAATTAGCTTGTAGAAACATAACAGTAAAACAAACCATAAGCATTCATACAAGTTGACACAAATATTTAACGTGGAAACCCAATATGGAAAAAACCACTAGTAACATGCTACCAAGTTTTCACTCTTCTAAAATGAGCTCTGTGAGGAGCCAACCCTATTAAAGGTTACAATAACACACTACTAGGTGTGACCTAGTTAAAGGATTTAATCACCCTGTCAGGAGTGGCCTTGTTAGAGGACTAAGAACATTACACCAGAATGTCACCTTGTAAGAGGATTTATACAAATGACTGTTAGGTCAACTTTTTTAAAGAATTTAACTGATACAATGGTTAGAGAGTAATTAGTAGTTGTGATCTGATACATACAACTTACTTTGCAAATTCAGATCCAATTACAGCTCTGATGTTAACTTACTAGATAGCTTGCATTGTCATTTCAACCTTCTGATCTGCTTGGAAATCCATCAAGCAATCACACATGCAACTCTCTGCTTTTGTATTTAGCCTTCTCTGCTAGATCATGCCAAACAGTAAATCAACTATGCAACTCTCTTGCATACACATCCACACTTTACATTCAGCAGCACACTTCAACATACTAAATGAATAACTTCTTAAGGTTATCATATACCTCTCTGTCTAGGTCAGATAAATCTTTTGCCGCTTAAACAAGATCGTGGATCTTAGGTTAGGTCAGATCTAATGGATCATCCCATCTTTGAATTACATTTACTTCTCCAAAGTAGTCTCTAATTAAATCTTGAAACCATGCATTAATTACAGTTACCCATACATTAAATGGCATGGATCAATCTTTAATTAACATTAAATATCCCAATAAAATTAACCAAGTCAGCCAGAGATCTCAAATCTCATCATTAATCCAATTACTGTAAGTTGGCCAACATCAATGTTTTCACTCGGCAATTTCACTGGTGCTCGACATTGAACAACTTTGCTCGTCACAAGAAAATTTGCTTGGTAGAAGCAACTTTGCTTGGCACAAAACAACTAGAAAAACTATCTTTGAAAGATAAACAACTAATTGCTTTGCCAGAGTGCCAACTGATCAAGTACCCTTTTATTTTCCTTAACTCAACCATTCACTTGGTATTCTTGTTAAACCTTCTTCATAAACAATAGATATGGTACTCAAACAGATAATAATAGTCTCACCAGTCAAGGTTTGACAGCAATGACAAAATAACAATTTCTTGCAATGTCACTTTCCAACAATCTCCCTCTTTGGTATTGATAGCAACACAAAATATTAAAACAATGATTTAACAAGCATAGTTACCAACCAATCCAAAAATTCACCTGTGTTCCTTGATATGAACAAATCTTCATTAATGTCTTTAGCTTCATTCTGATTCTTATCTGTAAAACATTTCTCCCTTTGTGTATGTAATCACACTATAATCATCTGTGTCTAATCATCTGTAGACTCCCTCTGAGTAGATAATCACTTCAATGTTTTAAGTAATAACTTTTGCCTCTATGTAATCTTTTTCCTCTTGGTAATCTCTCTTACTAGGAAATCTTTCCTTCTTTATAGGTAATCTCTCCCTCTTTGACAACAATGCCAAAGACATCAAAATCACTATCATGTAGATCTTTAGTATCATGTTGATCCTGTCATCTTGATTATGACTAATTTTATTTTCTATCGTTGTTCATCTTCACAACTTTAGTCAACATCCTAAAGTGTGACTAATTGTGCAGCAATGTGTCAAATATTCTAAATGTAACATTTGATGCAACAGTCCCATACAAAACTTAATTAGCTTTAGTGAGGGGAATCACCCCTAATTTACCTCGTAGATACTCATGAGCATCCTTGGGTAGTGCTTTTGTGAATATGTCTGCTAATTTTTCTTTAGTGTTCACATAATCTAGTCCCACTTCTTTACTCTGAACTAGCTCCCTCAAGTAGTGATACTTGATAGCTATATGCTTTGTCTTTGAGTGCATAACAAGATTTTTAGAAATATTAATAGCACTCATGTTATCACAATATATGACAACTGGATCAGTGATTTCTTCCTTCATACCTTTCATTAGTATCTTCAACCACACAATGTTAGAACAGTTAACTGTTGCTGCCACATACTCAGCTTTAGCTGTAGATTATGAGGTGCAGTTCTATCTCTTGCTTGTCTAGTAGATCAATCTCTTTCCTAAAAGAAATGCTCCACCAGTTGTGCTTTTCTTGTCATCAAAATTTCCAGCCCAATCAGAGTCAGTGTAAACTCTGAGTTCAAACTTATCATTCTTTTTGTAGTATAGACCATAGTCATCAGTTTCTTTCAAATATCTCAGAATCCTTTTTACTACCATCATGTGAGTTTCCTTGGGATTAGCATAAAATCTTGTAACAATTCCAATAGCTAGGGAAATATCAGGTCTACTATGTACAACATACTGTAGTTTTCCAATCATTGATCTGTAGAGTATTTGGTTCACTTCTTTTGTCTTATCATCTTTTGTCAGCTTCTGTCCAGTAGCCATGGGTGTACTCACTGGTTTGGATTCTTCCATTCCAAAAATTTTCAATATCACTTTTATATATTTAGATTGAGTGATATAGATACCATTCTTCATTTGATAAATTTGTAAACCAACAAAGAATTTTATTTGACCAAACATAGACATCTCAAACTTAGTTTGCATCTCTGTTGCAAATTTTTGACATAACACATCTTGTCCACTAAATATGATGTCATCGAAAAAAAATTTCAGCCAATAATGTGTTGGAAAGTTGACTATACTAAAGCATATGACTCTATTTAGTGTTTTCATTATGGAAACAAATTCATATGAAGTTTTGGAGTCAGCACATATTATCAGAAGATCAGAAATTGACTAAGTACAGAAAATAGGACAGAGCAAGGAATAGACTGTTATAGTTTTGATTAGCATGTGTTCATTTGTTATATAAATGATATGTTCCTTTGAAGATAATCTTATGAGTATGTTTACATGATAATTCTAAGAGTACATGATCATATCTGCAAGTATGAAGAAGATATAGCCAGTTGAAGAGGTACAACCAGTGATTGCCAGAATGGGACAGAGATCATGGACAGAGCCGACAGAGATTGTTTTGGTACATGATTTGTGTCTATATTTAGGACTTGTGCCTTTGGATTAGTGAATTTTAGTGACCTAAATATCTATGGTTAAAATCACATGACTTGATTCATCCTGGATAATTAGTTATGGCTATTTTGGTGAAGCAGACTGTGTGAAAAGACGTGTCTATTCGGTTTGAGTAAAGTAGTTATAATTAATGTTAAGCTGACTTAATGAAGGGTTGCATGGTTATGTAAGCGAAAAATATACATGTTAAAAGGTTTCCTAAAGCCGACTTGTTCAATTCCTTTGAGTAATTACTTATAGAAGGTCATTTGTGATAAGAAAAGTTGCAAAAACCAAAGATAAGAAAGCAGAGCAGAGTGTTACAATAGAAGAGATATATCTGTCATATGTTGATGATATATATTGAAGTATAAGATTTGAGAGTACATACATGATTTTTTTAGAGATCAACAAGAGGTTAAAGCATCAATGCACAAAAGGAACTGATCAGACAAGCAGTGTCACAACAGTAGTTCATCTTGTTGATACAGTGTGTATCAAATATCTAGAAGGTTGTAGCCTTCACCATTTGGACAATGAGTCCACCACCCCTAACAGGGTTATTGTAAAAGACTCCTAATAGGGTCTAACCCTTAACAAGGTCACTATACTTCATGTATTGTAAAGACAACTCCTAACAGGGTTAAGGATCTTCTAAAAAGGATCATAAGACACTAGTACAAAATATTTGTGAGTACTAATTCCCACCGGGGTTTTCACCTACATTGGGTTTCTCCGTAATCATATATGGTGTTATGTGTTGTGTATGTTTATCTTACTTGCATTGATATTCAATTTCAATACATGAGCATTTAAGTAAAGATTTAGATAATAAGAAAAAGTATTAATTGAGAGGTCATTGATTCACCCCCCCTCTCAGTGATCCTAATCCTAACATAATGTACCTTTTCTTTCCTCTAACTTTAAGTATAGGTTGTTGTTGTCATTGGTTCTTGCAAATCCAATCTTGATCAGATAATTGTGTAGTCTCTCATACTATGCTCTTGGCGCTTGCTTCAATCCATATAATGCTTTGTGCAATCTAAAAACCATATCCATTTTGTTTGGGTCAACAAAACCATCAGCTTGCTCAATATACACTTCTTCTTCCAAGATTTCATTGAGAAATACAGATTTCACATCCATCTGATAAACTTTGAATCCTTTATAGGATGCATATGCAAGTAAGGTTCTGACACCTTCCAATCTTGCAACTGGGGTGAAGGTTTCACCATAGTCAATTCCTTGCTCCTATGCATAACCCTTGCACACTAGTCTAGCTTTGTTTCTTGTCACATCTCCATGTTCATTTAGCTTATTCCTGAATACCCGCTTTGTGCCAATTACATTTTTATCCTTCGGCCTAGGTACAAGTGTCCAAGTTTTGTTCTTCTCAATTTGTTCAATTTCGTCATGCATTGCTTGTATCCAATCTTCATTATCTAAAGCATCTTTCACTATTTTGGGCTCAAATTCACATAACAGACATGTGCCATTTTTCAACTAACTTCATGTCATAACAACAAAATCCTTTGATCCAATAATTTGATCAAAATTGTGATTTATTCTCACATATTTCACTAGAGTAGGCTCAGTCCTTGCTTTAGGTTCATTGTCTGTATTCAGTTTTGGTTGATTTTGTGACTTGGCATCTCCATCAGATAGCTCGACATTCACTTCCAGTTGCTCGACAACTCCATTTTGTGACTTGAGACGTGCATGCTATTGCTCAGCAGTAGACTCAGGTAGAGAATTAGAATCTTCCTCATCCAGATATATGAATGATCTATAGCTTTCAGGCTCTTGTGTATTTTCAGCTTCATTTCTTTCTGCAAACTCATCAATTCTTACATTTGAACTTTCAACAATTTTGTTAGTATTAGAATTCAAACATTCGTATGCTTTGCTTTTCATTGAATAACCAAGGAATATGAATTCTTCACCTTTAGCATCTAGTTTTCCATTTCTGTTGTCCTTAAGTATAAAACATTTGCTTCCAAACACTTTAAAATACTTTACACTAGGTGCATAACCATACCAAAGTTCATAAGGTGTAGCATTTGTACCTTTCTTGACTTGAACTATATTCAGTGTATAGACTGCAGTACTTACAAATTATTTTTAATATTTATGTGCAGCATTTTTCTCCATCATTAGTGTTCTAGCATAGTCCATGATAGATCTGTTCCTTCATTCAGCAATACCATTTTATGGAGGAGTCCTGGGTGCGGACATCTGTCTCTTTATGCCTTAGTCATTGTAGAACTTGTTAAACTCATTAGAAATAAACTCTCCACCTCTGTCAGATCTTAAGCATTTCAAATTTTTGCCTATTTCCTTTTCAACTTTAGCTAAGTACCATTTAAATAACTGGAATGCATCATATTTTCCTTGAGAAACATTACAGTCATCATCCTTGAATAATCATCAACAAATAGAATAAAGTATCTTGCACCACAATAGCTTCTTTCTCCAATGGGACCATAGAGATTAGTATGGACCAATTCCATAATTTCCTCTAATATGTGTGTTTTACTCTTGAAACTAGACTTAGTCATCTTTCCTAGTTGACATTGTTTACACAACATTCTCAGGTTTCTTTAACTTTGGTAGCCCTCTAACCTTTTTCAATTTACTTATTCTTACCAAGTTATCAAAGTTCACATGACATAACCTCTTATGCCATAACCAAACATGTTTCTTCAGATAAATCCAGATAAAATAAGTTACTTTTAGTTTGATCACCACTTCCAACAAGTTCTGTAGTAGAATCATAGATCTTAGATTTTCTGTGATGGAATTCAACTTTGTAACTAGAAGTGTTCAGCTGTGCAACACTCAGCAAATTATATTTAAGATCATCAACCCAATACACATCATCACATCTTATTTTGTCAGTTAGGTTAATCAATCCTTTACCTTTGATAAGACATGGTGCATCATTACAAAATTTGACATATCCTCCTTTACATTGGTTTAGGGTTTCAAAATTATCTTTGTCACTAGTCATATGATGGGAACAACCAATGTCAATGATCCAATGATCATTTTTACTCATATAAGAGAGTAGTGCAGTTTTCTCATCATCATCAAAATCTTATTTCATTGCAACATAAACAACTTCTATATCATTGTCATCAGAATTATCAGTGTCATTGTCAGAAGTTTCTTCAGCAATATAACAAGATTTCTTACCTTTATCTTTGTAGTCCTTATATTTCCTGAAATCTCGGTCATCCTTTCTGTCTTTGTATTCCTTGTATTTTTTGTCCCTTCTTTCATCTTTTTCATTCTTATCAGGACATCTAGCAGCTATATGACCAACTTTATTGCATGAAAAAAGAATAATAGGAAGTTTACTTTTGTATTTTCCTTTTCCTCGGGATAGTCTTTTTGCAATAAGTGCTTCATGTTCTTCAAGATCATCATCAGAAGTGTCAATGTCACTGCTCACATGTTTCTTTCCTTTCTTAGATTTATTGAGAACCAGCTATGATCTAAAAGCATAATCAATCCCTTGTGGATTATAGTTATCATATTTGACATTTCAAATGTAGTGAGTCTGCCTATCAGATTTTCCAGATTCAGATTATTTTTAGGAGTACATCTCAATTCTTGAATTGTAGAAACTCTAATAGCATATACAGGAAGTAAATTTCTCAGTACCTTTCTCATAATGGTGTTCTCATCAATTTTTCCATTAGCTCCTCTAGTGGAATTTACAACTTCTTTTACTCTACCATAGTACTGATTAACATTTTCACCTTCTTGCATTTTCATCTCATCAAACTTACCTCTTAGACTTTCTGATTTAGCTCTTAGCACATTTTTGTCTCCACCATAGACAGTTGCAAGTTTTTCCCATGTCTGCTTTGCATTTGTGCAGCTCTTTATATCATCAAACTCTAAATAGCTCAATGAGGAGGCAATCTCCAACATTGCTTGATTGTGCTCTTGATTTTCTTTTAGTTTTGTAGCTGTGAGAGGAGTAGAGGGTGATACATAGTAATTTTCAATAAGTATCTTAGCATGATCTCCAATACCAGCCAAATGCATTTTCATCAAACTCTGGCATGCAGGGAAGTTATCTTTGTTCAGCTTAGGAACCTCCTTCTTATACATCTTGATCTTTTCGCTCCAAGTACCTTGAAACTATTTTCAGGAGACCAAAGCTCTGATACCAATTGTTAGAATGAATTTATAATAACTAAGAGGGGAGGGGTGAATCAGTTATTGTCAGGTCTAGATGTAGCAAATAAAAAAATTTTGTATTTCAGATCTACTCGGCAGCAGTAGCATAAGTCAACAACTTTAATCATGCAATTTACTATCAATTGAAATTAGCTTGTAGAAACATAACAGTAAAACAAACCATAAGCATTCATACAAGTTGACACAAGTATTTAGCATAGAAACCCAATATGGGAAAAACCACCAGTAACATGCTACCAAGTTTTCACTCTTCTAATGTGAGCTCTATGAGGAGCCAACCCTGTTAAAGGTTACAATAACACACTACTAGGTGTGACCTAGTTAAAGGATTTAATCACCCTATCAGGAGTGGCCTTATTAGAGGACTAAGAACATTACACCAGAATGTCACCTTATAAGAGGATTTATACAAATGACTATTAGGTCAACCTTGTTAAAGGATTTAACTGATACAATGGTTAGAAAGTAATCAATAGTTGTGATATGATACATACAACTTACTTTGGAAATTCAAATCCAATTACAGCTCTGATGTTAACTTACTGGATAGCGTGCATTGTCATTTCAACCTTCTGATCTGCTTGGAAAATTTTCAAGCAATCACACATGCAACTCTCTGCTTCTGTATTCAACCTTCTCTACTAGATCATGCCAAATAGTAAATCAACTATGCAACTCTCTTGCATACACATCCACACTTTACATTCAACAACACACTTCAACATACTAAATGAATAACCCCTTGAGGTTATCATATACCTCTCTATCTAGGTCAGATAAATCTTTCACCACTTAAACAAGATCGTGGATCTTAGGTTAGGTCAGATTCAACAGACCATCCCATCTTTGCATTACATTTACTTCTCCAAAGTAGTCTCTAATTAAATTTTGAAACCATGCATTAATTATGATTACCAATACATTAAATGATGTGGATCAATCTTTAATTAACATTACATATCCCAATAAAATTAACTAAGTCAGCCAGAGATCTCAAATCTCATCACTAATCCAATTACTGTAAGTCGGCCAACATCACTATTTTCACTCAACAATTTCATTGGTGCTTGACATTGAAAAAATTTTCTCATCACAAGAAAATTTTCTCACCACAAGAAACATTTCTTGGCACAAGCAACTTTTCTCGGCACAGAACAGCTAGAAAAATTGTCTTTGAAAGATAAACAACTAATTGCTTTGCCAGAGTGCCAACTGATCAAGTACCTTTTTATTTGCCTTAACTCAACCATTCACTTGGTCTTCTATTTAAATATTCTTCATAAAAAATAGATATGGTACTCAAACAAATAACAATAGTCTCACCAGTCAAGGTTTGATAGCAATGACAAAATAACAATTGCTTGCAATGTCACTTTCCAACAATTCTTTAGTCTTGAAACCTAAAGATCAGGAAGTTCCAAAGGAGAACAAACCAGTACCAAAAGAGGTACATAATCTGCTAGATATTTACCAAGATGTGGTAGAAAAATAATTACCCTCATCCCTCCCAACCTTAAGGGATATAAGTAATCAAATTGACTGTGTACTAGGAGCATCATTTCCCAATAAGGCCGCATCTAAGATGACTCCTTCACAGAATGTAGAGATATCAAAACAAGTCCATTAATTGTTAAATAAGGGTTTTATACAAATGAGCATGAGCCATTGTGTCGTACCATCCATTTTAGCACCTAAAAAGGATGGAAAGTGGAGATTATTTACTGATAGTAGAGCCATAAATAGAATCACTATAAAATATAGATTTCCTATTCCAAGAATAGAAGACCTATTGGATCAAATAGGAAATGCTTGCTACTTTTCCAAGATTGACTTGAAGTCAGGATACCATCAAATCATAATCAATTTAGGAGATGAATGTAAAATGGCATTCAAAACAACGTAAGGGTTATATGAGTGGCTTGTTACGCCATTGGGTTGAGTAATCCACCATCAACCTTCATGAGATTAATGAATGAGATCTTCTAAGATTACAGTGCAAAATTTCTTATAGTCTATCTAGATGACATCTTGATATATACTAGCAGAAAAGAAGAAGACTTAAGACACTTGGATTTATTCCTAAAAATATTGAATGAACATAAATTAGTGATAAATCTTGAAAAATACATGTCTTTATGCAGTAAGAGCTAATCTTTTTAGTTTTTGTGATCTCCAAGGGCACACTAAAGATGGATCCTTCAAAGTAGCCTACAGTGTGGATTTATATTACAAGATAAAGTGATTAACAAGATGATATGGTTTATTTCCTTGATTCAATGTATGCTAGTTTACCACATTGTTTAGTTGTAGGATCTCAGGGTAGAGTTTTCTATTTTTTGGAAGCCAAAACCAAACTACATTTATAGTGTCTCGATATATGCATATTCAATTTTTTTTAAAAGGGATAACTTTGGTTTATATTTTATTGCATGGGTGATGGAAATATATAAATTATTTTAGCACACGTATTTATAATAATTAAATGAATAGATATTCCAAATGGTGACATCCTAGATGAAGGTTTGATAACTTTTTACGATACTGATCTAGTCAGTTCAATGTTGATTTTGAAGGTGTGATTTTCTCATATTATTAAATGGGCGACTTTGAGCTTCTATAATTATGATCTTTTTAACCATCATATGTTGGCCTTTAGTAAACATGATTTATTCATACAATTCATCAACTATAGTCAATGAAATTATCTATGGATTTTATTTGACACATTTTCAAAAGATAAACACTTAGGGATTTCAAGTATTTTAAAGGTTGCATTTGTGAAACTAGTTTAGAAGCCCTCTTTGACTTTTAAAATCCTTCAAGTGGAGATATATCAAATTAAACTATTTGTTGATCTAGCGATTCTCTCATCACCTATTTTCATGTCGAGTACAATTTCATGATATGATCTTGGAGATTTAACTAGTTTTACAAGGTGATTTTAAATGTAATTTTTCATTTTTTGGGTTAAGAGATGGTTGTAAAAAATTAGAAGTAGAGTGTTAAGAAATGTTGGGATTAATGGGAAGTATGTACTTAGAGGGGAGGGGTGATTCAGTAACTCTAAATTTTTTTATCCTTTAATCAATTAACATTTGTAATCAATTGCATATCCATTCAATCTGATCTATACTATCTTGATGTGAGTTATATCCATTCATAACATTAACATACATGTGAACATTCATAGAAACATTCATGAAAGTAATTTGACACATAACACAAGATATGATATCATAGAAAAATCCTATAAGGAAGTAAAAATTGCGGTGGGGATGGCACCCACAAAATCTTCACTATCTGCAGATTGGAAGGGGTTGGTTAAGACTTACAATTTGATCACTTCTAATGATATAACCTATTAAGAGTATGTTTGGAGACCTGTTAAAGTATTTTAGGAGCTTTAGCAACATTGTTGAGTGTGCACTCGGTTAAGGGATTTGTGGTGGGCTATTAAATCCACCTTCCTTGAAAGGATTTTTACACTTTGCTCCACTTGTTACAATGGTAGCAAATTATAAATTGACCTGGTAAATTCAATCTCCTATTTCTGATACAGATCCAACTTATTTTGCATGAAAAATATTATTTCCTAATTTTTATTGAATAATACCTTTGATTCTCGGTATCCTTTGTTCTTGGTTTTGATAACAAAATTCACCTTTTGATGCTCTTGTTCTTGAAACTCTCAATCTGATCCATAGA
This sequence comes from Thuja plicata, assembly GCA_018584345.1. Classification (NCBI taxonomy): domain Eukaryota; kingdom Viridiplantae; phylum Streptophyta; class Pinopsida; order Cupressales; family Cupressaceae; genus Thuja; species Thuja plicata. The sequence goes on along the minus strand of MU224856.1, from coordinate 537,621 downwards.
TGTGCTTGTTTGATTCATTCATGTTTTCCTCTATATTCAAATCATCAATAATGAATGATTATATCATCTATTTATAGATGGATTGACTTCATCAAGTTTCGAGAAAAAATAATGTTAACTTTAAGATCAGGTTTACAACTTGTACCTAGATCTCCTAGTCTATGTGTTTTAAATTAGTTAGACTGATTAAAGAACTTACATTCATGTATCTTTTCCCTAAAGAAATAGATTTAAAACAAAAAAATATCCTATAAAGATAATACACTGGCTTTATCTGACGTGGAAGTTAGATCTACTTTCTACGGGCTGCAATTGACTTTTTGTTTATGTCTGTCGGTTATGCACTGACTATCCTTCAATTTTTTTCTATCGGTTGCACATTAACTGTCTTTTCGGTCTGCAATGTATCTTGCATATCGGGTTCCTCTTTATCTTTCTATCTTTGTATTTATGGTTTACACACTAAGTTGTCTCATTGATTCTCTTTGTAATTAGTCATCTTCAGTGATCTCTTTCTATCTGATCTTCAGTTTTCTCTTGTCCTATCTTTCGATGTATGCTTACCAAAAGTGTTGTTTGCATACTAATAGAAAATTAATGTCATCCATCTCCCCTTTTAACATTAGTATCAAAAATTGATATGTGCAAAATACTAACAAAATGTTAATTATATACAACATATATAATCCTTAGTCCTTTAATGAATCCCCCTATATATATGCCTGTATATCTGTATATATGATATCTTTGTTCATCTGAATATATATCATTTCCCCCTTTTGTACAGTAGGGTATGTGCAGGATCATGGTATGCCAAAAACTGGCGATGTGAAAAGAACTCCTGATTGGTAGACTGATTGAAAAACAACTATAACTTTCAAATGGTATAACATTTTTTTAAATATCATAATTAATTATTTATATTTTGGAAAAGTTTTAGACAAAAATCATAATTAATTATTTACTTGGAAATAAATTACACAAAAATGTGTGTCACATACGGACATGATTCTACTACTTATATATAGAATCTTGTAAAAAAATATTATCATTTGATTGTGTTTAAGGTGGTCAGACATACACCTACTTCTTATCTTTTAAGTCCTTGTTGATAGACTAATTGAAAAATAACTATAAATTTCAAATGGTATAACATTTTTGAAATCAAAAACTTGAGTCACATTCTATGATTTACCTACTATAATAAAAAAATTTAAAGTTTTCAATTTGATGAAGTTTTGACTAAATTAAGGTGGTCAGACACGAGATTTGGTATACTCTAGAAAATTTGTAGTAGAAAAATTATAATTAATTATTTACTTGTAAAAAAATTACAAAAAAATATGTGTCACATCCGGACATGAGTCTACTACTTATATCTATAATCTTGTAAAAATTATTATCATATGATTGTGTTTATGGTGGTCAGACATACACCTACTTCTTATCTTTTTCTTGAAATTTTCATACTACTACAAAGAAATTTGTAAATTTTACCATATAGAATAATTTTTTTTCAAAAATGGGCTAGTATCTTAGAAACTACATTGAATTTTCTATATATTCTCTTCTTACATATTTTTGATATAATAGTATAGCTTATTCAAAATTTTAAGTGAACTTGTCTAACCTTGATTTTTTGAATTTTCATTTCCACTTAAGGACCTATTTTGCATACCATGATCCTGCACATACCCAGTATAGTACTCATGTTCATTTTCCCCATATAAATATACCATATACATATCATATTCCCCATTTTTTGATATTAAGGGCAAAGGTCATTACCTTATAGTTTATAAAAAATGTGGGAGTGTGAAGACTTCATGTCTTCCATCATTTTCTCCCATTGTTCTTTGAGGTTCTCTAGAGCCATATGATCAAGTGTGATCTTTGAGTGCATGTCATAGATGCTCTCTGCTACAGACATCTCGAGAGTTTCTACCAATTTCCTTGCTAAACTAATGTGCTGTTGGAGTAGTGTAAGGTCTTGTAGAAGTTGAGCTTGGAGCTCGGTTACTTCTTCCCTAAAGTGTGTCTCTACTTCCCACAGTTCTTTCCTTAACCCTTTAATCTCAATGATGTTCTCATAATGCAGCTTAACTCCATCGTCTCCATCAGTAGTTAAGCTTTGTGCACTGTTTGCTAGATCTATATCTAGCTTTGCAATGTTGTCACTATTCTCTTTAGTGAACTTGTCTATTGTGCTCAATTTTTTAATCAAGGTTATAGCTTCAGATATTATTGGATCTAATTCAGTGATGAATTCTAATAGTTTTACCTTATTGACCGCCACTTCTTGGCCGATATTTTCAATGAGATTTTTTTGGTACTTCATCTCAGCTCTCTCCTCAATTTCCTTCTCAGCATCAATATTCTAAGTTGTGATTATGTCAGTGAGGGTGGCTAATTGTTCTAGTATGGGCTTGTTCTAATCAATATCAACATCAGGCACAATTTGGTGTAGTATGTCCCGTGTTGTCTCTAGTACCATGGAGTCCCTGTGTTGTTTCTTCAACTTCTCCTTTAATGCCTTTCTTTGGCATATTTCTCTATATTCTTGTAATACTTAAAAGTCAAGTATAGATGGGTCACACTTTGGTATTTCAATAAGTTTATCCAATGTGACTTCCATCTTATTCTTCTTTGATTTATTCTTCTTCTTCTGTGAATCACTAGCATGTAAAACCATTGCCAATTTCTCAACTTTATTGGTTGTTCTTGATGAAGTGACCCATTATGCTTCTTTTTGTTGCTTTGTGTCAGTTTCAGCTTGTCGAGTCTCCTTAGATGTCTCCAAATTCACCATCACATTGCCAGTAGCACATTTGTGAATTTCCTCAGGAGTACCATCTTTAGGTTTGTCTCCTTCATCGGTGTCCTTCGCTTCATTAGTGTTTATTTATGCATTCTTATATGTTGTGTCTGCATCTTTTTCTTTATCTCCTCCTGTAACCTTATCAGTGTCGGTTACATCTTGAGTGGATCTGATGTCTTTCTGACCATTGTCATTGTCTTTTTCTACCTCTTTCCTTGCATCCTTGGGAGTATCCTTTTTAGGTGACTTTCTTGATTCTTGCAGGATATTGATAGCTTGTATCAATATTGGCATGTTGCCTGGAATGGTTACTTGTGTAGTATCAACATTTGTGGCCTGTTAATCAGTTGTGTTTTTTTCAATTGTGACATCTTAATCTTTATTCACTTCCTTTACTGGGTCGTCAGTAATGTCAATGACATTAATATCCACAATGTTGTCATTTGTGGTATCTAACCATGATTCATATGCAACATCTGCAGTCTTGATGTTGGGTCTATCATCTTCTTCTTTGTCTAACTCAATAGATGTGTCATCTTGAGTTTCCTTATCAACATCTTGTTGTTGAAGGTCTTTGTCAAGGCTTTCCTCCTTAGTAGGTTTGTTTATGATTTTACACCATTTCCTGTGGCTGTCCTGCTCAAGTTCTATAAGCTTTCCTTGAAGAAATTTATATGCTCTTAGCTTTGGTGAGAACTCCTTTTTGTACTTCTCCATCATTTCATCTATTTCTAACTTCTTTGATTTAGGTGGCATGAGAGAAACAAGTGCTCTTTCTCTTATCTCTTTTTCATTTTTCTAGGCAAATGTCCAATGGGAGTATAGTGTTTCCAAGAGTTCCCTTGGTACATGACTGCCTTCAAACTGAATCGGTACATATTTAAACTTGTAAATTTTTTCTATGATGGCATCCTCTATTTTATTCTAATCTTTTGGGTCTAATTTCAACCATATTCTAATCTTTGAATCTATAATGGATACAAAATTTGCAATAGATTTGCATATGTCATCAATATATTCAGGAGCTTGTACCTTGACACTTTCTGCCTCTACAACTTCCTCTTGCTCCGTATCTTCAATGTCCTCTCAGGTTCTGATGAGCTTCCTTACTCTTTTGTTTTTCCCTCTCTTCAGTGTGGCAACTTTCCTCTTGTATGTCCTGACCTTTCCTTTCTTTAAGGGCGAATGAGTAGAATCCTTTGATGTTTGGCTTCTTGTCCTAGAAGCAGTTGTTGTCCTTGGTTTCTTTTTTGGTAGAGGAGGTGGTGAATCTGACTCTGTTTCCTCGAAGTCATCATTTTCTTCAGTTTTACTGATAGATAAATGTTCTTCGGTTTCTTCCTCCTGTTCAACTTCTTCAGCCTGTTTAGCTTCTTCCTCAGTTGCTGATAGTATCTTCTTGAGACTTTTCACCATCTATCTTGTCCTTCTTTCTGACAAATTTCTTATCAACTAGGCCAAATTTTAATCTTGTCTTGGCCTCTTCATATGTTCCAAATCTAAGTTGTTTCTTATCCAATGGTTCATTGATCAAGGCATCAATTTCCTTAGTTGCAAGATTAGTGTTTATTTCATACTCCAATGGTTGTAACCATGTTGTCCTTGCTACACCAGGCTTGATATATGTATTGTCTGTATCAACCATGAAGCATATCTCATCCTTATACTTTTTGATGAGTTTCACGGGGATTCTTAACCTCTTTTGCATTCGGACTTTGAATACATATAAGTATTCATGTAACACCTACCCCTTAGTCTGCCTTTCTGTGTTAGTTTCTAATCTCTTTTAGGCCTTAAAGTATGTATGAGTTAGTGATTTTAGATGATTTTAAGAATACTTATGTATTGATTTTCATTATGCTTTTGATCCATTGTTAGTTGTATTATATCATCTATTTGCATATGATTTGTGATTATTTCATGTTGGTTATGTTTATGTTATGAAATAATTTTGATTAAGGTTTTCTAACAATACCGACCCTATATCTATATGCACATGGATCATTGTTATATTTTTCAATACTGGTTATTGTGTTTGGTATGGTATGGGACAGAGTTTTAGTTACTTGCTTCGGCAAGATCCACATGATAAAATAGTCTCAACCATTGTTTTCTATATATTGCATGTATATATTCTCATCTTTGTGATGATAGGTTTGCAGGTACCGGGCTACGTCTTCCCTAAATTGGCAGGAGTGAACATGCCCTATCACAGTATCTCAATGGTAAGAGAGGGGAGATAATATTCAGGTCCAAATCCATACCCTAAACTCTTATTTTGTCCTAGAACTGGACAAGAATCTGATTGACTACCCTAGTGTTTGAATCCGTCAAGTGGCATGGATTCGTGAGTCTGTTTGTGTGTGTTTGGGTTTCTGTTTTAGTTGTTGTTTGTTTCAGTGATTGTTTTGTTTAGATGGGTTGTATATAGATTAATGATTCTTTCGGCTTGATTTATTTAATGAATATTTATGATATTTTATGGCATTAGGTGCAAATGGGTATTAGGATTTTCAATTGGAATGAATCAGTTTTCAACAATGCCCTTAAGGTTTTGATTTGTAAAAATGTCTTCTTTGATTGAGAAACCATATGTATTGTGTTCCAATCCTCATATCAGTGAATAACTCACCTTAGAAAGAAGAAACCTTGCCTTACCAGGTTCTTGGCTAAATTTGCAAGAAAACAAAAATAATGGGTTATTTGCATATTTAAAGGAAAAGAAAACTCTTCTTAGAAAAAGAAATTAAAATATTAGATTTAAAATATCTCTTGTTATTATCAATTTGAATGCTTAAAAGAAATAAATCTCTTATTGAGAAAAAAAAATAAATTAATATTAAATTAGACATCATTCTTATTTTTATCAATTTGCATGCTTAGAAAATCCTCTTAAGGAAATAAAGAGTTATTATTAAATTTAGAATATTTCTCTTGTTTGCATCAAGTTGCATGATTTATTATTTAAGTAATTTAATATTATTGCATGTAAATATAAAATGAGGATAAATGTATGTTCTTTCTTTTATTATGAAAATTAATTAAATAAGATTTTTTAAAGAATAAGCATTTATAAGATATATTTATTTGCATGTTATTTAAGAAAGATTTATGTATTTGTATTAAAATAATTCTTGTTGAAATTTGCATGCAATAGTATTCTATTTTTAGAAACTATATTTTTTCAAAAAAAATAATTTTTTTTTTAGAATTCACATGGAATAGTATTCTATTTTCAGAAGTTATTATTTCAAAAAAAAAAAAATTATTTTTTTAATTTGCATGGAGTGGTATTCTATTTTTAGAAATTATATTTATTAAAAAAAAAATAATAATTTTTTTTTGAATTCAGATGGAGTGGTAATCTATTTTTAGAAATTATTATTTAAAAAAAAAAAAAAGGATTATTTTTAGAATTCGCTTGGAGTGGTATTCTATTTATAGAAATTATTATTTTTCAAAAAATAAAAAATATATTTTTTTTAAATTCGTATAGAGTGGTATTCTATTTTTAGAAATTATTATTTTTCAAAAAAAAAAAAATTTAGAATTCACATGGAGCGGTATTTTATTTTTCGAAATTCTATTTAAATTTTTTTTTTTTACTTGTAATTATATTTGGTTTTTAGAAATTATTAAATAGATTAATTTATATGGGGTCAATTTTATAAATTGGTCTATATAGGCTTGATGTGCATTTTCTTTGAAAAATTGAATTATATTGTTGATAGTAATTTTATCAGATAAATTAATTTGAATAGTGTTACTATAAATGAGTTTATCACTGAATGTTATTGCTTTTCTGAAATCGTACTCATTATGTGATGATGTGTCTTCTAAGTGACTAATTAAAAGATTGTGTGTTTCTTTTCCTTTTTGTGAAACTGCTGTGTCGGTTGTCTATTGGGATTAGTTGGCTATCAGGAAGTAAAACAAGAGGTTTTTGGGGTTTCAGTTCTTTAATGTTTATGTGCTTTGATGCATATTTATATTGATATCGATTTTGGGTCTCGATCTTTTTACCCAACCTAGTTATTTAACTAGTCTTATGTGATCATGTGATAGTACTTTATGTGGTATTGGTTAATTGAGAACCACTAATTCTTGTATGTTCTTCTTTTTTATTTTGTTTATGATCCTCTGAGGGTGTATCCCTGTATGAGCGGAAATCAGTGATGAGGTTTATGATATACCTTTATGATGTCTTTTGTGAACCTAGCGTAGGTTACCTAGTTGTATAGTAGGAGTTGGCTTGCAATAAGTGCCAGAGCACACAAGTGGCTACTAGGATCGTTCATTGTAAGTAATTGTAACAAGTGATAACATAATAATTTATTAGGAGTTTTAGAATAATCTAATAAGATACTATGCCTCACCTATGCTTGAGCGCTATTATAGGCCAAGATGGAGGATGAGTTGATGCTTGCCGCCTTGAGGGGTGTATATCTGGCATAGTTAGTGACTTTGTCTATTTGAGAGGTCATTGGCGCCATGTATGGTCACTTGAGTGTCGGGATTCAGTGAGAGATTTCATGGATAAGACTCAAAGGTTAGACGTACATGATGACACCTTCCTATATACAACTTAGGTTATCCTACATGTGTCAATTACCTCTGGTATTCTGTAGATCTCCTTATTGTGATTTAGAGAGCTTCTAGGATCTTTCTATGCTTTTCTTTATGATGGTCTTGTATACCTTCGATGGTTTCCTTCTTATTGTATACCCATATGAGTGGGCCTATTATTTCCACAGCATGGTGAGAGTGGACCTTTGGTTCCACGCAGTCGGGTGGTAGTGATTTTTATTACCATTGAGATCCAACGTTTGTATTCATGCTTGGGTGATCCTTGTTGTATTTATTCTTCTTATTATTCCTTGGAGACTTGTAAAGTTTCATGAACTATATATTTGTACCATATGTGTATATTGGTTACTATCCTTTCAGAGGATTTATTGTATTGTATTACTATGTATTATTTCATACCCTACAACATGTGCAGTGGATGTTGATTCAAATGTATATGTGGTCTTACTATATGAGATATTTATTATTGGGTTTAGTTGATGTATCCTTATGTCAGTTCTTTATAGTTGTTCTCATAGGTTATTTTTCTTAAGTAATTCTACGTCAAAGAGCCCTCGAGATTCGTAACCTTTGTAGAGTTGTACTTATGTGTATGTCATGTTATCTCATGTGTTGCTTCTGCATTGTTAACATTATTTTTTATAAAAACTTAAAAGAAATAAAATTATCCTTTTATCTTGGTTGCATGTCTAAGTTAGTTCTCCTAGTTTCCTTGGTGGGGCATTACACTTGGTATCAGAGCATATGTTTCAACACTAGGAGCTCTAAGAGAATTGTGTGCCCCTTAGTTGGTTAGTAGTGCATGTTAGCACTCATCTCCTTGTGTCTTTAAAGTCATTGTCCATGATCTCTTATTTGTGTATGTGGTTCTTCCCACTTGATTTGGGGTAGTGCTAAGTCTTGGTTGTTATTGGTGGAGGCTCGAATTGTGTTTGGATCTGTGATTGAAACTCTAGGGTCTCTAGTCTTATCGATGCTCATGAATTTTATAATAACCTATAGGAGTTTTTTGGTAGTGAGAAGATTGATTTCTTATTTTGGTCTTGTGTGGTTGGTGTGTATGAAGACTTGGTAATAGTCATTTGAATACTTTGTCTATTATAGCATGATAGTTTATGTATGTTGTTTGTGGTGTGTTGTGGTGAGGCATTCCTAGTTTGAAGAACTCCATGTTGGGTGATTTCATTTCCTTGAATGATTTGTGGTTCTTGAGTAACCTATTTCTTAGCCTCTTGAGTGTGATGTTATTGATTGTGTATGATTAGACTTGCATGTTGTATTGAATTGATTTTGTTTGATTTATATGAACTGAATTGTGTGAGTATTGTAATCAGCTCTGATAGAATATGATTGATTATGAAATTGGAAAGTAAATACTTGTTTTCTCAATACATTGTGCATGATTTAAATGTATATATCATTCATTAGGAGTGCAATATCAGATTTGGAATTGTACCTTGTTATTATAGATTAATTGGGTAAAGGACCTAGGTCCCCAAGTAAATTGTGCATTGCATTCTTAGTAGAACTCTTGTAACTTTTTAACCTCTTTGTATCATTTTGCAAATGATTGATTAAATATTAATGGTAGTATCATAGTAGAATTAATAATTGCATGAAGTTGCATAAAGATGATGTTAGAAATATAACAATTATTTTCCTTGAGTGATTGTGTGCATCCTCTAACGCATCTAACATGAAAGATCATGGATGTCATGAAGTGACTACTCCCTTGAGTGTGGCTAACCCTAGTCACCTTGTTAAGTGAAATTTTTTTCTTATATTGGTTATTAATTTTGGTTGATTGATTTCTTGTTGTGTTATATGTGGTCAACATTAATTTCTTTTGAACTTTCTTATGAATGGATTAGTCTCCCAAATCCCTTTTTGTGGTCTATTCTATGGCATTAGTCACATTTGATTTAGTGTTGGAATTGCATGCATTTTTTACTTAATGTTGAACTTTGGAAGTTCTCTCACTTGGGTTTTCTTTTGAATTGTACGGTGACTAGTCTGAATGTTTGTGGTTGTTGACCATGTTTTGTGGTAAGTATTGTTTATATCAAGTCTTTATGGACCTCTAATAGTATGACATCGTAGAGATTGCACTGTAATTGTGTGTGGAAAGAAATGCATTATGTAATTTATGTGTTTGTGTGAGTGGTGCTTTAGGTAAGGTTGCATGGAATGTTCAAGTTTCTATTCAATATGAACATGGATATGTGTCTTCTATATTAAGCTTTAGTATGTATGTCTTGCATGATTTTTGAAAGCATTAAAGATATAGACTTATTTAAGAAATGTTAGATGATGAACAAATGATTAAGAAGATGTTTGGTTTATGCTTAAATTTGAATTATATTATTCTTTGTGATTCATTATGCATATCTTAAAATAAGATAGTTAAGTTGACTTGCATTAGTTCTTTCTTGAAGTATTAATGAGTGTCAGTTGTGATTGGTCTATTCTTTTGATGATTGGGTGAATCTTCTTGTTTGATCCTTATTAATAGGGGGAGTATCACTATGGTGCAAATCCTTTTGGTTCTTTATTTGTTTAGTTATTATCTTCCAAGAGAAAGCCTAGTTTTAGGGGAGGAGGATGTAATACCTACCCCTTAGTCTTCCTTTCTGTGTCAGTTTCTAATATCTTTTAGGCCTTAGTATGTATGAGTTAGTGATTTTAGGTGATTTTAAGAATACTTATGTATTTCTTTCCATTATGCTATTGATCCATTGTTAGTTGTATTATATCATCTATTTGCATATGATTTGTGATTATTTCATGTTGGTTATGTTTATGTTATGAAATCATTTTGATTAAGGTTTTCTAACAATACTGACCCTATATATATATGCACATGGATCATTGTTATGTTTTTCAATACTGGTTGTTGTGTTTGGTATGGTATGGGGAAGAGTCGTAGTTACATGTTTTGGCGAGATCCACACGATAAACTAGTCTCAACCATTTTTTCTCTATATATTGCATGTATATATTCTCATCTTTGTGATGGTAGGTTTGTAGGTACTGGGCTACATCTTCCCTGAATTGGCAGGAGTGAGCATTTCTTATCACAGTATCTCAATGGTAAGAGAGGGGAGATAATATTCAGGTCCAAATCTATACCCTAAACCCTTATTCTGTCCTAGAACTGGACAAGAATCTGATTGACTACCCTAGTGTTTGAATCCGTCAAGTGACGTGAATTCATGAGCCTATTTGTGTGTGTTTGGGTTTTTGTTTCAGTTGTTGTTTGTTTTAATTATTTATCTATTTAGATGGGTTATAGAAGATTAATGATGCTTTTGACTTGATTTATTTAATGAATATTTTTGGTAAATATTAATGTCAAATATTGCACCTTTAACAAGGTTAAAATATTGATATATGAAATATATGACTATTTAATAATTAAATATTAATTAAATGCCTATATTTAATTATAAAGTCTTAATTTAAATAATTGAGATTTAATAAATATTAAATTCAATTAATTGTAATTAGTTGGGCAAAGTTGATTTATTGAATATTGCTTTAAGTTGCATAATTAATTGATTTATTTAATTAAAATATATTCTCATGTATTTTCAATTAACACTTTGCTTTTATATTCTAAAGTTGAGTTATGCATGCTTTAAGTGAAATTGAAAATAAAGAAGTCTTTTTAATTATTAATAAAAAAAATTATATTCCCTTTAGGGTTTTCACTTTTTGAAAACCTAATTGTTTGGTTTTATATATCCTTGGATAGAAAGCCATTTTGGAGGTTGTTCGATTATGGGAGAAAGGATAATTAAGTGATGGAGGATTTGTGAAAGCTCGAGAGCCTTTTGGAGCACATTTAGAATTCTTCTTTGCTTAAATTTGTGGATTGTATTCCTCTCATCAGTTATTGAGGTAGGATCTTGTTCATGTCAATTCTAGCTTTCGGATCCTCGTCTTTCATGCATCCAAAAAGTTAGGATCCATTGTGTGGTCATTCCTTGTTTGATTATTGTGTGTTTTGATGATTTAATTTGAGAAATATATTTTTGGATCACTTTTATATTTTTATTCAAGTTTGTTTGTCAGATCTATGCTTCTGGGTATAAAGGGTTTCATTTTATGGCATTAGGTGCAAAGGGGTATTAGTATTTTCAATTGAAATGAATTAGTTTTCAACAATGCCCTTAAGGTTTTGATTTGTAAAAATGTCTCATTTGATTGAGAAACTATATGTATTGTCTTCCAATCCTCATATCTATGAATAACTCACCTTAGAAAGAAGAAACCTTGTCTTATCAGATTCTTGGCTAAATTTGCATGAAAACAGGAACAATGGGTGATTTGCATGTTTAAAGGAAAACAAGACTCTTTTTAGAAAAAGAAACTAAAATATTAGATTTAGAATGTCTCTTGTTATTATCAATTTGCATGCTTAAAAGAAATAAATCTCTTATTGAAAAAAATAAATAAATAAATATTAAATTAGACATCTTTCTTATTTTTATCAATTTGCATGCTTAGAAAATCTTCTTAAGGAAATAAAGAGTTATTATTAAATTTAGAATATTTCTCTTGTTTGCATCAAATTGCATGCTTTATT
>MU224856.1:515321-525578 GCA_018584345.1 Thuja plicata | reverse complement strand
GAGTTATTATTAAATTTAGAATATTTCTCTTGTTTGCATCAAATTGCATGCTTTATTATTTAAGTAATTTAATATTATTGCATGTAAATATAAAATGAGGATAAATGCATGTTCTCTCTTTTATTATAAAAATTAATTAAATAAAAGTTTTTAAAGAATAAGTATTTATAAGATATATTTATTTGAATGTTATTTAAGAAAATATTTATTTATTTGTATTAAAATAATTCTTGTTGAAATTTGCATGCGATCGTATTCTATTTTCAAAAATTATATTTTTTCAAAAAAAAAAAGATTATTTTTAGAATTCGCGTGGAGTGGTATTCTATTTTTAGAAATTATATATTTTTTTTTAAAAAAAAAAAAATTATTTTTTAAATTCGCACGGAGTGGTATTCTATTTTTAGAAATTATTATTAAAAAAAAATATTATTTTTAGAATTCGCATGTAGTGGTATTCTATTTTTAGAAATTAATATTTTAAAAAAAAAAAAATTTGAATTCGCATGGAGTGGTATTCTATTTTTAGAAATTCTATTTAAAAAAAAACTTACTTGTAATTATATTTAGTTTTTAGTAATTATTAAATAGATTAATTTATATGGGGTGGATTTTATAAATTGGTCTATATATAGGCTTGATGTGCATTTTCATTGGAAAATTGAATTATATTATTGATAGTAGTTTTATCAGATAAACTAATTTGAATAGTGTTACTATAAATGTGTTTATCACTGAATGTTATTGCCTTTCTAGAATTGTACTCATTATGTGATAATGTGTCTTCTGAGTGACTGATTAAAAGATTGTGTTTCTTTTCATTTTTGTGAAACTACTATGTGTCAGTTGTCTGTTGGGATTAGTTGGCTATCAGGAGGTAAAACCAGAGGTTTTTAGGGTTTCAGTTCTTTGATGTTTATATGCTTCAGTGCATGTTTATATTAATATCAATTTTGGGTCTCGATCTTTTTGCCCAACCTGGTTGTTTAACTAGTCTTATGTGATCATGTGATAGTACTTTATGTGGTATTGGTTAATTGAGAACCAATAGTTCTTATGTGGGCAAGAACCAGATTTGAGAGTTATGTCCTTTTTTATTTTGTTTATGATCCTCTGAGGGTGTAACCTTGTATGAGTGGGAATCATTGATGAGGTTTATGATATACCTTTATGATGTCTTTTTTGAACCTAGGGTAGGTTATCTACTTGTATAGTAGGAGGTGGCTTGCAATAAGTGTTGGAGCCCACAAGTGGCTGCTAGGATCATTTATTGTAAGTAATTGTAACAAGTGATAATATAATAATTTATTAGGAGTTTTAGAATAATCTTATAATATATTAAGCCTCACCCATGCTTGAGTGTTATTATAGGCCAAGATGGAGGATGAGTTTATGCTTTCTGCCTTGACGGGTGTGTGTCAGGCATAGTTAACTTGACTTTGTCTGTTTGAGAGGTCATTGGTGCCGTGTATGGTCACTTGAGTGTCGGGATCCCGTGAGGGATTTCTAGGATGAGACTTAAGGGTTAGAAATACATGATGACACCTTCCTATATACGACTTAGGTTATCCTACGTGTGTCGGTTACCTCTGGTATTCTGTAGATCTCCTTATTGTGATTTAGAGAGCTTCTAAGATCTTCCTATACTTTTCTTTATGATGGTCTTTTATACCTTGAATGTTTTCCTTCTTGTTGCATCCCCATGTGAGTGGGTCTATTATTATCTCCTCAGCATGGTGGTAGTGGACCTTTGATTCCACACGGTCAGGTGGTAGTGATTCTTATTACCATTGAGATCCAACATTTGTCTTCATGCTTGGGTGATCCTTGTTGCATTTCTTCTTCTTCTTATTCCTTGGAGACTTGTTCAGTTTTATAAATGATATACTTTTACCATATGTGTATATTGGTTACTATCCTTTCAGAGGATGTATTTTATTGTATTGCTATGCATTATTGCATACCTTGCGACATGTGTAGGGGATGTTGATTCAAATGTATATGTGGCCTTACTATATGAGATGTTTATTATTGGGTTCAGTTGATGTATCCTTATGTCAGTTCTTTATAGTTGTTCTCATAGGTTATTATGCTTAATTAATTCTACGTCAATGAACCCTAAAGATTTGTAACCTTTATGGAGTTTTACTTATGTGTATGTCATGTTATCTCATGGTTTGCTTCTGTGTTGTTAACATTATTGTTTATAAAAAAAATTTAAAAAAAATTATCCTATTATCTTGGTTGCATATCAAGGTTAGTTATGATGGGTTCCCTTGCGGGGCATTACAATTCATCCACGACTATTTCAAAGTTATCTCCCAGTGTGGGTATGTGCTCACTAATTTACATGGTGACCAATTTGGTGCTGTCCCATTTCACATCTCCTACCGATGATAATGTTTCTTGAAAATCGAAGAATATACACATTATGAGTGAGCCAAACTTACATGTGTTTGACTTCACATTCCTGATAGTATTTAAATTGTCTTTTAACTGATTCAGGAGTGATTCTGGATAATTCTAATTGTGTTCCCTTTTTTCACCATTTTTTTTTATGTGTCTACTGCACCTGATGTTATGTTGTTCACTCTTCTTGCTTGGAAGAATTTGTAGCCTAGAATGCATGCACTGAACTTGATCTCATCATCGGTTATGGTAGTAACTTTCAGTCCTCTTCCATCCCATTTGGCTCTTGATATCTTCTCGGTCTCAACCTTGGGTGGATGCTTGAGTGCCTTTACTTTCTCCATTATGGCGTAACCGGTGACTGCATGGATGACATCTCAAGATATTACCTTTGGTTCATCAAGCCATAGCTTGTTGTTATGCATTCGGCTACGTACTAACCGAATCCATTCATTTTTTAAAACCTTCGGGAACATTAGGGCATTAGCGAGCCCTTTTACTTCAATATGTTTGTGTTTGTCTTTTAGTGTTCCATCTCCATTGCACAACTTCTTATAGGCTTCTTCAACTTTTGTAATTCCTATCTCTATAATCTTAAAATGTATGCAAGATCAAATGCCTTCCATGAGTAAAACCCTAACTGGTATATGTGAAAATGCTCCATCATCGTCGGGTTGTGAGGCAACCTTAGGATGGATTTTGAAGTTAGGTTCCTCACATGTCGAATTCTCGATGAGCTTGAACTCATCCTTCTTTATGTTCTTGGATTTCATGGTTCTAGATGTCAAGGCCATTTTCAAATTTAGGGCTTCCTGTGAAATGTGTGAAAAAAGAATTGTCAGTTATGTAGAACTTATTGTATACTCTTACAATGATTCATGATCTGCTTTGGGGTGCTAGGTGTCAATTTGTGGTCGCTCTATGATAGTTTTTGTCTGCTAAAAAATTGCCTTGATTGCTCTGCTCTGGTTGTCAAGACAAATGAATTGTTTCGTTGCCCTATTATAGTTGTTGCCCTAAAATGCGTGTCATAAATTCTTACCAACTCCTCAGTGTATGAAGACAGAGTTTGTGGGTGAAGAATTCACTTTCCTTCAGTGAAAACATATCATTTTGGAGCGGTCATTGTTCCACTTTCTTTTACTGACAGGTTTCAGTGTCACAAACAACTTGTTCACTTTCCTTGTTTACGGACGAGGCTCAGTTTATACTAGAAACTATTCTTTTAACCGACACTTCTCAGTAAGTGTAGGTTGTCTTTGTATTGAGTGTATACTGATGGGTTTTAGTATATATGCTTGAAAGCATATTTATCACATATTTTAACAATTAATACAATGATGCATCTTTCTTATGCTAATTTGACATTTATATCAACATATTATGGAACTGATGTAAAATAATAACTTGGGGTTATGCATTTCCATACTTATTTGTTCTACTTAGGTGGGGGTGGTGATGTCACCAAATCCATTGGATGGGTTATCACCATTTGCATTGCCTAGTCTAGCTTCATCATTGCATGAAGCTTTTCTCCACATTTTTTCTATATCCCTCTGAATGTCTTCAATGGTGTTTCCATTAGGATATGTGCCTGTCTCTGTCATTCGGTCTCTACAGTCTTTCTTAAGATGACCAACTTTATGACAATGTAAGCATTCCATTTTGGGGTTTGTCCAGCCTCTAGACTTTCTAGTCCACTGTCTCATACAGTTTGCAGCAATGTCACCAAATCTTCTACATGCTTTACAATTTTTCCAAGTATTGTGATCCCATACATATTGATTACCGACTCTCCTCGGTTGATAGGGATTTTCTTGACATTTAGGTTTTCATGCTTGCCTTTTCCTTTGCCAGCATTCAAGAGTTGTATGCCCATTCATTTTGCATATAGGATAGTATTTGTGCATCTAGGTTTCCTTCTTTGGTTGTTTCATCTCGAACTTACATTCATATGCTTTATGTCCTTTCTTGTTACATTTATAACAAAATCCTATGAATGAAGATGTACATTTGGGAATATCTTTCATTTCTCCTCTGCATACATGTGATGTATGGCCTTGATTTCCACAGTGATTGCATGTAATCTTTTTTGGTCTTGAATCTGTATAGAAATTCTTTGGATTAGTTTGATTTGATGATTCTCCATTGTCGGTAAAACCTAGTCCTTTATTATTGTTGACTCTTCGTTATCCTTCAAGAAAATCATCCATTCTTTTATTTCTTTTTTTAGCTTTCTTGATAATTTGATTATGTTGTTGCTGATTTCTTATTTCATGTTTTAACTTTTCATTCTCATCCCTTAGTTCACCGATAGCTTCTATTATTTCAATGAGTTCAACATTTATTCTGTTTGCTTCTTGACTCATAAGAATAATCTAATTTGTAATCTCATGGTGATGCTCTGTAAGTCTTTGAATTTCAAACTCTTTTTCTTGTAACTATTTTGTGATCTTTCTTCTAGCATGAATAGCTACTGTTCTTTCTTTCTCAACTTGTCTAGCATTGTTCATGACATTAATCATCCTTAATATCTATGTCTCTTGACCGATTTGCAGAGATTTAACTTGTCCAGCCAGATGTAGATTAATTTCAGTTAGGCTTATGATGCTTTCTTTTGATGTATTTGATGCTTTGCTTGTAGTTGATCCTAAAGACTCAAAGAAATATGTTGTCTCTTAATCATTATAATTTTTCTTATTGATGAAAGATGCAATATTCTTTCTTTCATTTAGCAGTTGTCTCATATAAATTCTAGCTTCTTTATATTATTCATAGAACATCTGAATTTCAAGCTTCTTATTCTCAATATTTTTATCAAGTTTGTACTTCTCCATTATATGATCTTTTATCTTAAGCCTTTAATATTTCCAAGAAGAGACTTAGCTCTGATACCAATTGTTGAGATTAATGTGAATTATGTACTGAGAGGGGAGGGGTGAATCAGTACCACAAAAACTTTTGTATCCTTTAATCAATTAACCTTTGTAATCAATTGTATATCCATTCAATCTGATCTATACTTTCTTGATGTGAGTTATATCAATTCATAACATTAACATACATGTGAACATTCATGAAAGTAATTTGACATATAACACAAGATATGATTTTGCAGAAAACTCCTGTAAGGAAGTAAAATCTGTAGTGGGGATGGATCCCACAAAATCTGCACTATCTGCATATTGGAAGGGGCCGGTTAAGGCTTACAATTTGATCATTTTTGATGATCTACTCTGTTAAGAGTATTGGTGGAGACCTATTAAAGTCTACTCTGTTAGGAGCTTTAGCAACACTATTGAGTGTGGACTCGGTTAAGAGATTTGTTGTTGGACTGTTAAATCTACCTTCCTTGGAAGGATTTTTACACTTTGCTCCACTTGTTAGAATCATAGAAAACTACATATTGAACTGGTAAATACAATCTCCTATTGCTGATACAAATCCAATTTAGTTTATATGAAAAATATTATCACCTAATTATGATTCAATAATACCTTTGATTCTCGGTATCCTCTGTTCTTGGTTCTAATAACCAAATTCACCTTTTATTGTTCTTGTTCTTGAAACTCTCAATCCAATACATAGATGTGCTCATTTGATTCATTCATGTTCTCCTCTATATTGACATCATGAATAATGAATGATTGCATCATCTATTTATAGATGGATTGACTTCATCAAGTTTCAAGAAAAACAATGTTAACTCTAAGATTAGATTTACAACTTGTACCTAGATCTCCTAGTCTATGTATTTTAAATCAGTTAGACTGATTAAAGAACTTACATTCATGTATCTTGTCCCTAAAGAAATGGATTTAAAACAAATAAATATCCTATAAATAGAATACACTTGCTTTATCTGATGTGGAAGTCAGATCCACTTTTCGCGTGCTACAACTAACTTTTGGTTTCTATCTGTCAGATATGCACTAACTGTCCTTTGGTTTTTTTCTATTGGTTTCACTTTAATTGTCTTTTCACTTTGCATTGTATCTTACATATCGGGTTCCTCTTTATCTTTCCATCTTTGTATTTTTGGTTTACACACTAAGTTGTGTCATTTGTTCTCTTTGTACTTAGTCATCTTCGATGTTCTCTTTCTATCTGATCTTTGGTTTGCTCTTGTCCTATCTTTCGGTGTATGCTTACCGAAAGTGTTGTTTGGATACTAATGACAAATTATTGTCATCAATAACTTCAAATTCTGAACTCGGGATATATTTGGTTATGGTTTTGGAGTATTCCATGGGAAAACTCTAAATTTCTTTTCCAAGCATTATTGATGCCATTTCATGATTGAGGGTAAACATAAATTTTTTCAAGATAAATCAACAAATTATTATGCCAAGAGACGTCTTTAGTCACAGAGGGATGGAAAGAACCTCTGTAAAATTTTATGCAAGGCATTTAATTTGATTGGTGCAATAGTAGTAAAGAGTAGTATAGTCGCAACAAAAATGGTATTGCAAGAGTCAACTATGATTGTAATTGACATATTAAATAAGTACCTTGATCAATATTATTTTACATATTCATAAAAGTAAAAGAATCAGTAGGGGAAAGGAAGCAATAGTGAATCAAGGTCTAATAGCTTCTCACTCAGTTTTAATAATTTATTTACCAGTAGTGGATCATTTATATACCAAAAGTTGGTCATTTTTTAGCATGTTTGATCCATGACTGGCTCATTTGTGCACTAGTAATAGTGATTTATGAACTACTACGTTAGATTTGTGAACCACCACTACTACATGGAGGGGCATTTTAAGACAATTTGTTTATACAATTTTAGAATAAATTGTCTTAAATTGAGACAATAAAACTTGTGTATTGTATTAATTATTGTCTTTAAACATGTGTCTTAAAAAAATTGTCTTTATAAGACAATAATAAATACTAGTATTTTTGTCTCGTGAGAGACAATTTTATTTTTGTTTCGATAGAGACTACAGCTATAATTTTTTTTTTAAAAATATTATTTTTAATCTCACTTATTGTGTTTCTTAGGATGATGAAAATATTCTCAGGGTAAAATGGAATCGAACCACCATCCTCCTTCTTGTAATGCATGTGCTCTTCCATTGAGCTAACACCCTATAAATTGTGTGTAAAATTATCTTCAGAGCTTACCAAATCTATTACCAAACAAATAGAAGTTTACATTAATCAAATGGCTACACTAAAGTTCCTAGTCGTATACTCTCCAAGTAAAATTATAAAATAATTTAAAGGACATCAATATTAGAGAATGGACATGAACTAACTTGTAAAAAACACCTTCTGTAGCTGCCCCTATACTCTAGTTTTCCATGGTCTAATTGTAGCAACGTTACATTTATGGAAAACACAAATGAGAAGGATATAAGTTATGAGAAGAAATCCCACTTGTGATGCTCCAATCTAATACTTCCATGAAGTTGACCTTTTTGATGGGTTGAGATGTAAATCAGGGATGATAGAATTCCTTGGCTCAAGAGAAAGTATTTGTGTCAAAAGGTACATAGAAGTGACGGTACCAATGAGGGTCTAGAAGAATAAATGAAGGTGCAAGTGAGGGTGAGGGTGAGGGAATCAAAAGAACCACTCGGGATGAAACTAAAATACCTGGAGAGAAAGATCTTGGTAAATGTATTTCAACATTTTCAATAGACAATCTACCACAAGGATTAGTATTAGACTCCATTGGTGCTTTATTATAACCTATAGATGGGGTAGAAATATTATCTCACTCTACAAAGATTATAGCTTTTATTTGTGGTCTCTCTCTGATCTATTTGTTGCAAATGTACTCCTCCATTACCTATAAAAAAATAAAAATATTTCTTTATTGTTTCGAAGAGAGACAACTAGTTCAGCAAGAAAGCCTTCTTGTGAAAGATCCTAAAAAATTGAAACCTCTTTCCAATGCCTTTCAAGTCTATAATCACCATATTCATAAAATATATCCAGAAAAATCATGACCAAAAATAAATATAGTTGTGGATGGGTCCTCTACTATTGTCATTTCCAGAGCCTTTTTGTAATTTATCAAAGTAAGCCACTGCAGTGTTACCCTTCCTCCATTGACATTAGATAAATTGAAAAACCTATATCCTAAAACTTTCATTGAAGCCTCATGTCTCAACAAAGAAATCAATAGCCAATAAAACAATCTATCTTTGCTGGAGAATCAACTATTCAATAATTCATATCAAACATAAGCAAGGAAACTTTCCTTATAGTTGTTCCTTGAACAGAGTCAAGTATCGAAGGAAAATGTACCCCATATTTATCTTTAGAGGGATTTACAATTGGCCATACCTAAAGGCAATCTATCTCAGTGTGTGATTAGGAGGCAATAGTAATAAAATGTCCAATTTTCTATATCACCAATCCTTTTCTTTTTGTGCGGTTACAATACCAATATCCATTTAAGTTACCATACATGCTCCCATATTGACACCCAAATGAATTTCAATCACCACGAGTAAAAAGGTTTGGAGGAGAAAATTTTGTAGCAATTAATTTTGTAGGAGCACATGTAGTGGAGGATTGTGTTAATCAACGAGATGTTTTGTAGACCATGCAAGTTCATAATTATTTAATATCAAAGTAGGAAATTAAAGTAAATTACTGCCCACATCACTGGTTGAGTTACACAAAATTAGTAGTACTCATAAGGCTTAGAATTTTATGTCTTAGAAAAGCAAGTTTCTAGACAAAATGTTATAAATATTAGGATTTTTGTGATAATTAGTTCAAGACACATTGAATCCAACACACACCAAACACAAAAGAAAAAGGAATAATATTTCCCATGATGTAACAATCAGCGGTGCCAAACCAAAAGAATAGGTGGTATAGAAGTTGCCACAAAAGAAAAGATGTAAAGAAAAAAATTTCCTGTCAAATTTTTTTTATCTTTTGAATGGAGACTACATACATGTAACAAATATTGTTTGTCAATGAGCACATCTCATCAAATGTGAAATTGTTGTCATCCTTAAAAACTTGGTAATGAGAAGGCTTGTTCCTTCCCTAGGAAGAAAATAATTCATTAGGCCAACATTAGGTTCTTTTACATAGACTACCAATAAAGATGGCTCATTATAATTTAATTCCACTGTATACTTGAATACCAGCATGGCTCCATGGTTAAAAATCAAATTCATTTGGATAAAAAATCTTGGAATCCACCATGGTGTTTGGCATAGTAATGTGAACTATTTTAAAACAAAAATTACAAATGTAAATATAAAAAGAAGAGAAAAATGTGTATCTCCCTTACCTAGCAATATATTTTTTCTCTTATTAGTGGTGTTGTTGTTCCTATGGTTTTTAGGAAATAACCACGTATGGTGGCGCTTTTGTACTACCACAAAAATTACAGGGGTTTGATAATTTGGCTCAAGTTATGCACAAGACTAGAAATCATAGACAAATCAGACCAATTATAGGTAATTTACAATTAAGAAAAATTACAACTTAAAAAAAGGGTATTCAAACCCCAATAGAATACTCACCTACTTTATTGCATCTAACTCATAGAGAATTACTTGATAAAAATGCCAATTACTAACACCATCTCTGTTAGCAAATGTTTGTTAGTTTTTGGTTTGAAGAAAAAATAAGAGAGTTTGTTCTTAATAAAACTAATTACCTGTAAAATATGATTCTAGCAGGCGTATGCCCTGTTGCCTTTTGAGGAAATTAAAAGCTCCTTGCAACCCCTATATTATATATGTTTTTATTACTATCCTCAAGAAGAAAGGGGATTGCAATGTCTTCTATAGATGTGGTTAAGAATCTCTCTCTCTCTCTCTCTCTCTCTCTCTCTCTCTCTCTCTCTCTCTCTCTCTCTCTCTC
>MU224856.1:455989-487056 GCA_018584345.1 Thuja plicata | reverse complement strand
AGTATTAATGCAATATTGTCAAAAATATTGGACATTATATCAACAAGTGTTATAACAACTATTGCAACATTCTCATTGACTGTTGGTCATGTGGAATATGAAAGTAGAGGAACCTTAAAGTTTCTAAAGTCCAAGGACAAATATGAAAAAAATATATGACAATTATAGACCCAGAAGTCTAAAGTTTACTTACTTTTCTTTATAGAGAGAAATGATAGCTTGAAGACAAATCATCAACCTAAACTTAAACTTTATATCAAAATTATATAAACAAATAGGAAAACTATATTGTAAATAAAATTGATGTATTATCTCTGCACATTAAAAAATCTCTCCAAAATACTAACTTATCTATGCATTTGAGGATGACATATTGAACAATCAAATCATTGGAGTAGGAAAATGATAGGGCGAGGAAAGGAAGGCGACACAGGAAGGTCAAAGAAGGCCACTTCACAGAGTACAAAGGTCGTTGATCTCTGCTATGATCTTCCTGCAAATCTCGCTCAATTTTCAAAGTTACGCCCATAACTCTACTCTTCAATTCCATGCAAGTCACGGTCGATGCCCACCATTTATCTTTTGTTTCCTTGAAGGTGGTAGCCCCACCATTCCCACTGGTCGGGTGATTTAGTGCTTCACATTTGGGACCTAAGTTTTGGTTTTCATGGAGGCGAACATTATCGGCAATCACAGAACTGAAGACTATAACCCAAGTAGCGTTGAGCCACGCAAAGATGCACCTCCAAAAAATCCAAAAACCAAAGATGCAACCCTGAAGAGGAAACAATGAGGGAAAAAAAAAGTAAAAAAAGACTCCCCACAAAGGAGCCCAAAAGGGCAAGGTAGAAGCAAGATAAACAAAACCCCTGCCATCCAATCAAACAACCACCAAGCTCCAAACCACGCCAGCACAAAGCCAGAGGGCAGAGCAAAGAGGCAGAGAAAATTTCAGACTGTAGGAAAGGATCCATCCAAAGGAGCCCGCAAGGAAACAAATCCAAAACCACCAGAAGAAATTGTGGCCACCAAGTAGAGAAATCGTGCATTGAAAAGACTAGCCATCTCTGGTGAAAACTCAAAAAATCCACATCCTCGAGCAGAGAGGGACCGAGCAGAGTGGGGATAAATTCCTATCACCAAAGACTAGATAAAAATCTCAACTCCCACAGCCTTGAAAAAATGCATAATACACATCTAAGAAAATAGACATGCCTGCAGCCATACACATAGTCACCAAATGCACCAAAGGGAGCCCAGAAGAAAGAGGACGCAGGTGCCAGCAAACACAAAAACTCAAAACGCTAAAAAAACAAGGGAACAAGGCCAAAAATGACCAAGAGCAGAGACCTCTCAATGCCATCTCCATCCCCATCCGTCTGGTCTTCAGCCTTAGAGATTGTAGAATCAACCCCCGAAACCCTAGCCTTGGATCCATTCCCACCTCTCAAAATTTTTGAATTTATATGCTCAATAAGCTTTTAGGCACTGCTACAATTACTAATGGCATCGTTATGACTACTAATCATAATGTATTGTTGCCTAAAATGGGGTTTCTTCTGTCGGTTTTTCTAAATCTAGCGGCGCTAAAGATGGACAATTGAGCGGGTCTTGCTTGTAGAATTTCTCATTTTTCTGTATTGATTGTTTTGTTTTCAAACTTTAGCTACAGAATGTTGGCAGGGTCCTTCGATTTTTTGGAAAGATGACAAGGAATGTCATATTAGAGGTGATTAGAAGCTAGAGATTGATGGTGGCATTCCAAAAAGGAAGCATTAAAAGGCCACTTGGATGGGAAAAGAAATAATATGGAAGAAATGAGCTAAGACATATATTTGTGGATAGTAGTCATGGCTATTCGATCTCTCATATTTATCTATAACATTGTAAGTATCCTACAAGTACACATGGCCAAGTTTTATGGAGCGTCACTGAGAGAATAAAATTACAAAAATGAAGCGGATTTCACTTCATTGGATCCTCCTCACCGAATACATGTAAATTAGAAAAATATGTGGTCATTCTACTAATAGAGTTCTCGAGAAGCTTGCATGTGCTTGGCTTTATCAAACCAAAATCTATTTAACAAATTCTCTAAAGAGTGTACATCAATATTGGTAATAATCATCACACTTTTCATTTGTGTGTCTCATTTTGCCTTGTTGTGCATCTTCTATTGTATAATCATTATGCCAATACCATTTGAACCCAAGTTCAGTCACTTTTGACAATTTTTTTGAGTGTTTTCAAACATCTAAGTGGTTGAGAACTTGTACTCTTAAAAGAGAGGTCACAAGTTCAAATCTCACTTGTGGGTAGGATATGTACATGACAACAACCATACACTTATGATTTGATCCAAACCTAATAATTTATATGTATTTCCCTAACGGCATACCCCTTGCACCCTCTTCTGGTGCAAGTGCTAGTTGTAATCGTTGATACATTACATATCTCAAAGTCACAGTTGATGAATGTAAGTTTATTCTCCTCTAATCTATCTTTCATTTGGATTCTCTTGATTTTAAACTTCAACTGTATGAGGTAAATTCTAGATGGAAAGCTCATAATCGATTCCAAACTATTTGAAGAGAGTTTGATCTGTGTCAGAGAATTTTTTATTTTCTTTTTCTCATGATTGTCTTCTTATTATTATTTTTACTTTCTGTTGAGTGGAAAACTGAATGGTAGGAGTTTTGATTCATCAAATTCCATTTCTTCAAATGTGAACTTTAATCAAAAAAATATGAAAATTAAAATATATTGTTTTCTAATTATGTTGTCTTTCATATGTATCACCGCTGCAACATTTGGACGCAATCTTCCTACTTTTTCAGGAGAGCTGCACCATAGAGGCCATATTTTTAGCTTCACTATTTACATATTCAAACATTTTATTACGTTGCTTTCATTATACTTTTCAATTCATTATTTTAGATTTTCAAATCTTTAAATATCTCAAATTTTAAGTGAAATTTATGTTTAATATAGTTTATTAATTTATGCTTATCATTTTGATAAAAATGTTTTGATGAAAATTTACTTATAAAATAAATGCTCAATATTTTTATTGGCTCTTGATTTAACTGCCACTTTTACCTATTCTTTACATTCCTTTAAAAAAAACCAGGCCACTCTAATGCCTTTATTTTAAGTTGTGCAAACGTCAGAAAGTAAATTACTTTAGTATTTACTATATTAATTAAGAAAACACATTTTACTTTCATTTTATTTTAATTTACTATTTCTATTATTAGTTTATTTATTTTTTCTCTTTTTCTTTTCCATCTAAAATTACTTCATTCATTCACTTTGCAACAATAAATTGCTAAGTTTTAGAAACACAAGAAAATAGATTTAGAAAAATGTGTAGATGTTCATGTCATGATATTAAGAGAGGGATAAGATAAACACTTTGAGGAAATTGTAGTTTTAAGTTCACAAATTAGAATTCAAAATCTTATGAAAGCTGATGTGATGGAGGTAAGAATTTGACCTTTATGACATTTTTATAATTGTAGACTATATATTCTGAACTATAGGCAATATTAAACATTTATTGTCCTTCAAAAAATGGTGGTTTTTGGAAAAATCTAGTCTCAACAAATTATGAGAGATTTTCTCAAATTTCATATTTTAAAAAAAAAAAATTAAATTTATGAAATTCTAAAGTTTTAAATTTTTTTTTAATGTTTTATTTTTGAATTATATTAATAAGCAAGTTCTAAAATATATTATTAATTTTTTACTTTTTATTAAAATAAAAAAAAAAGATATTTAATTTAGATTTTCAAATTTAATTATTTTCATAGAGCTTTTCTATGTTAAAAACCTAATTAAATTTCTTTAAAAAATAAAAAAATTATTAATTTTTAATAATTAATTATATTTTGAAGTATGTTATTTATCAACGTGTTATAATATAATAGTTTGGAATTGTGTTATGATTGTTAGTTTACTTATATATTACACATAATAATAATAAATTATTTTAAAATTAATTATTATCTTTAAATATAATTTAATATTTTAAAAATAGCATTTGAAAAGTAGATATAATATTAGATTACAATTAAAAAATAATTTAATATTAATATTAGCTTAACCACAATATTCTTTACAATTTAATATTAATCTTTTTAATATTAATATCAGCTTCTTCTATTTACTATGTTTGCATCTTATAATATGGAAAATAAAAGTAAATTGAAATTTTTCTTATGCTAATTTTTTAATTTTTTAATTTAATTGCAAAGTTCAAACAACTCTTTTTGTGACAAGAACTTAGGTGTTTTGTAACTTTGTTATAAATGTTTTTAATTTCAATATAATTTTAATAATTTTTAATTTTAAAAAATTTGACTTACTTTTAAGTTTTTTTTGTTTTAAAAAAAATCAATAAGATTTTCTTCAATTTTAAAGAATTTAAAAATCTATTAGTAAAGATTATCTAAAGAGATAAGAGAAAAATCATGATTGTAATATTCTTTACACAATTTTAGATGATATATCTTTTTGGAAGTGTTTCTAATTTTCCAAAATGTTTCATGAGTTTTTTTTTATAGTTTCTAAGTTTAAAATTTAATTAGATTTTTAATTTTTAAAATATTTTCATTACCATTCTATTTTCATGGAATTGCAAGGTGCAATAGGGTTAGAATGTTATTTGCTAATTTATTTGTATAACTACTCATTGTGAAAATATTTTATTTGCTAATTTATTATAATTTTATTAAGGTTAGAATATTATTTATTATATTAAATAGTTTATATATACTAACTCCTAAGATTTAAAATTGGTAAATCCTTAATAAAAAAAATGTACTTAGATGATTACAAAGAGGAAAAAATATCACCATATTTTTATAAACTTTATAAATATTAATATATCTATTATTAAATAATGCATATACAAATATTAAAAAAGTTAATATATCTCCGAAGTTTAGTCAGAATGGTCTAAAAATGCAGCCAACTCAAGATTAGGTAAACTAGGTAAAGAGTCGAGCGAATGATTTAAAAGGATAAGATGGCGCATGTAGGGAGGAGTAGAATAGGGGTTTGTAGGGATCATCCTGGGAAGAATTCCCAACACTATGGCAGATCTCTCAGGTTTGGTCAGAAGGGTCAGAAAATGCAGTCAGTTCATAACGTGCACATTAGGCCAATCTAACAATCACCCAGGAGTTTTCAATTTTTTTAGGGGCCCCCAAATAAATCTTTGGGTACGGGTTTTGATAGGTATCCTTTTGTGGAAAATAATGTCTCCTTGGCTAGTTTATGCAAACTAGAAGTAGAGGGCAGTAAGAATATTTTTAGGGGGGAGGCAACTATCCAACTGGTGAATCCCGTTTTTGTTATCCTGTGTTTTCATATCCATAGTTCGGGTCTTTCCAAGTTCCCCGATCTATAGAAAGAACATGGTCCCAACCAAAAAAAACCCTCAAGAATAAATGTGAGGCCATCAAAATGAAGCATCTTACCTTGAGCAGGGTAAAGTCCATCATTTTGATTTCCAAGGCTTCAACACATATGAAATCAGGGAGCCTTCGCCATGCCAAGTCAAGGATAACAACTAAGTAACCCAAACGAAGAAATATGATAACAACCAGAAAAATAAATTTGAAAATGGATTTAGGCGGGTAAAACTTGATGGCATGCACTAAGGAAATTTGAGTATCCACTAATGCTATTACACATTAAAAGGAGGGAGGAGGCTTCTTCAGTAGAAACAACCTGTGTTTGACATCTGTGAAGGATCTCCTCTGGGCTCTCCAGTTCAAACCTATCATGAAAGCCAACCCTCGCATCCTAGGCCTTTGAATAGAGCCCCCTTCAAGCCAAAGAGTTCAACCCTATTTTGGAGACCAAAATAGATCCAATTTGGGGGAGGCATGAATGATACCTATCTTCCTACTCATCCCTGAGGACCTCAAGAAAAAAAACTTGCGGTGTCAATTACTCTCCAGCAATACATCCTACAACACCATATCCAGTTCCTTCACCAAACGATGTTAGCTGGTAAGTTCACAAACATCTTTGTATCTATTTCAGATATTATGGATTGGGCTTTTGAGTCATGGAAGTGATTGAAGGATATTTTTATTTTAGAACTAGAGGGAAACAAATTTATTGCTTTATTGTATACTCAAGAGGATCGAGACTTAGTTTATAAGAAGAAAGGATAGTTTTGTCAAGAAATAGGAATGTTTTCTATGGCTTGGACACCTAATTTTTCCCATATAAGGTATTCTGTCATTTCTTCCCACATTGGATCTCGCTTCATTTACTTCATTTGGAGTATAGAGACCCAGAGATTATTGAGTTTGAATAAGGTGGGTATTTTCCTTAGACACGATCTCATCCCTCTTGAGTATCCCCACTGGGAAGTTAGGGTCTATGTACTCATTGATTCATTAAAGGAGTTTCCTCAGAAGTTTAGCATTAAGTAAAAATTGGCTACCTGGGCTAAAAAGATTGTCATACAGGAGGCCTCTATTATAAAACACTTCTAGAACAAACTTGGCCACTTCACTACTCAATGCTAGGAAGGACCCCAGTAAGAGGTCAAGATATGGAGGGACCATCATTCAAAACCCTTGGCATGCTCCATGAAGCCTCAGGAGAAGGGGCCATCTTACAGTTTGTAATCGCAAAATCTGGTCTCATTTACGTCCAACTCTCTCAGTGATCTCAGGGATTTTTGTATAGTCTCCAAATGTCTTAGCATGTTTGAAAACTTATTTTCTCTTTTTAAGATTGTGCAACACTTCCTAAACATGGTCCAACAATGGTTAGATAGGAACCAGGAGTGTCTGAACCAGGGTCGAATTTCATACTGACAATCACACTCCTACCTTTGTGAATTTGACCAATGGGTGCAATCGATCACTTTGCAGGAGGATTAAGAGAGAGATCAATAGAAAAAAAGAGGCAGAGCGTAGAGGTAGGGAGGTAGCTAATCCGATGTTTACAAAAATTGCTACAAAACTATTTTTTGAAATTACAAAAGAGGAGGGTGTTTTATTGGTGGAGGATGGGTTTCATCAGATGGGAAGTGGTGGGGTTTTAGGTTGTGTTCCCCATGAACATTTTGGCACTATGAGAACACATGGGCCTCAAGACGAAATGGAGGATGGTTGTCTAAATGATATTGGAGCCGTAGGTCAAAGGTGCCCTGACTTCTATTCTCCTGAGGGAGTCAGACTGTCAGAGGATATTTTAATGCATCACAAAACCTTAGGTCAACCTCTAGTTGACTTGCAGGAAGATATTTTGCTTCAGGTTCAAGTTCTTCCTGCCCCACATGTTGACTCCATCATTGACTCATTGTTTGTGGGGGCGGAGGATGATGGTTTAACTATTGGAAAGAATCATGAATTCTGCACTCTGGAGGATATCCTAATTACTCATGGGACCACTATAGAGGAGGAGGTAGATGTTGATGGGATGGAGGAATAGGATGATGGGATGGAAAAGAATATGGACCTCTCTTCTTGCTCGATATCTCAGTCAAACTTGGTCCCTATCAAGGTCAACCTCATCGTATCTCCAAAAAGGCTGAGAGGATTCCCCTCCAAATATGCTAAGCTTAAGGAAGAAATAGCTTCAGGGGTCCAGAGGCCCTTGAATTTTTAAAGGACCCCTAGAAAATCCAAGGAAGCTACAACTTTGATCTCAAAACAAATCTCATGAAGTAGGAGGGTAATCATCCCTCCGAAGAAATAATGAGGATTGTGACTTGGAATGTTAGGGGTTTAAATATGGTCATTGTAATTTAGTTGCATACAGAAATGAATATGGATTCATTCATCCTGCATGTCTGAAAGAATCGACTTGTTGCCTTCTAGAAGGTTGGAGTATGAGCTTGATCTCAGGTCATTGCAAGCTCAGTGACTATACCAAAGACATAAATGAAGAATTTAAAACTATGATAAATGATCTAAGATGATATGCATATGCAGTTTGTTGTTCATCCAAGCTACTTAAGATTAATTTTAGAAGCACCAAATTGAAAAGTGAAAGATTCTTTTTAAAACCCAAATTGAATGTGCTGTAATGATTAGATTTGCATGCTTGAAATTAAAACAACAATACTAAATGATAAATGCTAAGAAAAGAGAAGAAACTGCAGTATAATAATGTTAGAAGAAAGTTAGGATTCTTTGTGAAGGAAAAGAGTTTCTCTTTTATAGAAATATCTCTCGAATCGATAGTCAAGATCGAACAAAAAGAGTGGCTCAGATTGGATTGAAGAAGCACAATCCATATGCAAGTGATTTGATTGGTTGAGAGAGTCAGTTGACTGAACTAACTGAACAGTTGTTTTGGAAACTTCCCTATTCAGTTTTTAGTTAACTGAGTGGAACTGGATTATTTCCATTTAGATAATCAGTCAACTGAATTTGATGATGTCATATGCATTTTTAATAATTTAATTGATTTTGAATGCACATTTATGTTTTTATAATTAATTTAATTTCTTTTTGATTTAATTGACAATTTTGTAATTTTTATTTAATTAATATATCAGAATATCAATTAAATAATTAACATAAGGTTTATTTTCCAATGTATTATGATTTTAGGAATTAATTAATTAATCAAGTACAATGATTGATTAGGAAGAAGGGTTTAGGTCAGATCAGTTTGAATGTGATGAATTGCCTGTTTGATTTAGGACTTAGGGTTAATCAAGATTAGGGTTTCTTGATTAAATGTCAAGATTGGGGGTCTAGGGTTTAGGTGACCATTTTTAGGTGATTACAAGGTCAACCTCTAGTCAACTTGTAGGAAGACATTTTGCTTCAGGTTCAAGTTCTTCCTGCCCCACATGTTGACTCCATCATTGACTCATTGATTGTGGGGGCGAAGGATGATGGTTTAACTATTGGAAACCATCATGAATTCTGTGCTCTGGAGGATATCCTAATTACTCATGGGACCATTGTAGAGGAGGAGGTAGATGTTGATGGGGTGGAGGAAGAGGTTGATGGGATGGAAAAGAATATGGACCTCTCTTCTTGCTCGATATCTCAGTCAAACTTGGTCCCTATAGAGGTCAACCTCATAGTATCTCCAAAAATGCTAAGAGGACACCCCTCCAAATATGCTAAGCTTAAGGAAGAAATAGTTTCAGGGGTCCAAAGGACCTTGAATTTTCAAAGGACCACTAGAAAATCCAAGGAGGCTGCAACTTTGATCTCAAAACAACTCTCATGAAGTACGAGGGTAATCATCCCTCCGAAGAAAGAATGAGGATTGTGACTTGGAATGTTAGGAGTTTAAACACCCCTAAAAAATCTTGCCTCATTAGGGATCAAGCCCTGCTGAGTTGACCTAACATATTGTTTATCCAATAAATAAAATTGTCAGAATAAAATGGAAACAAATTATTCAAAGCATGGAGTAAATGGGAGTTTCTTCAATCTCCTTTGACAGGGGCCTCTGGGGGATTGAATATTCTTTGGAATCAGAAGAAGTGTAATATCTCAGTAGTCTCAGTTAATACAAATTGGATAGTAGTTAATGTTTTGAATATTTTCCCTCTCTTTTATCTTGATCAATGTTTATGGGCATGTGTAAGTTATGGGTAAAGAACGGATTTGGCAGTCTCTATCTCAATTATTTTAGTGTGTTGGAGATATTAAATTCATCTGAAGTTGTGATTTGAATGTAACTTTGGGTATGAGAGACAAATTGGGTGGATAAGACCCTTCTCTTATGGTCACTCAAGATTTTCAAAGTTTCCTAGATGGAAATGAATTGTTGGACTATATTCTTTCCAATGGTAGTATTACATGGTCAAATAGAAGAAATGGTTTGCATTTCATTGGCATCAGATTAGATAGATTTTTATTCAATTCTCATTGGCTATTAGGGCATGGATGTTGTCCATCTTTTATGCTTTCCATAATAGTATCATATCATTTTGTGGTAGCGGTAGAAATTCAGATAGATCCTTCAACTTTACACAAAAATCATACTTTAAGATTCAAAAGATGTGGTTTAGGGATCCTTCCTTTTTAGCATTGTTGCAAATTTGGTGGTTTCAATGCCTATTTTATGAGGGTTCCTGGATGTTTAAATTATCTACAAAATTATCCTTTTTTAAATCTTTGATTAAAGAATGAAACAAAGTATGTTTTGGAAATATTTTCAAGAAGAAATCAGATCTTCAATTTCAACTGGATGAGATTGGAGAAATTATCTTCCATTCTGATCTCCCTTAAGCTGTTAGAATTTCTATCCAAGGGCCAAAAGATATAATACCAATTGTTAGGATTGGATAATACTAAGAGGAGGGGGGTGAATTAGTATTATTGAACTTAATTAAATTCTTCAACCAATTAAACATTAACTATAAGCTTGCAGAAATGAAAAGAACATAAGAAAATAAC
This sequence comes from Thuja plicata, assembly GCA_018584345.1. Classification (NCBI taxonomy): domain Eukaryota; kingdom Viridiplantae; phylum Streptophyta; class Pinopsida; order Cupressales; family Cupressaceae; genus Thuja; species Thuja plicata. The sequence goes on along the minus strand of MU224856.1, from coordinate 476,656 downwards.
ACAGTACACATAACACCATTATTTGTTGTCGAGGAAACCCTGACCAATAGAAAACCCTGGTTGGGATGTTACCCACAAGCATGGACTAAAGTATAGTGTCCCTATTAGGAGCTGAATATCACATAGTAAATTTCCTTGTTAAAGGAATTACAACCTTGGTAAAGGCATACAAGACCCTGTTAGGGGCCAACTGAGCATAAGACTCTACAATAAAATTATTTTACAAAATGTTCATCAATGATATTTGTTATTAATATCTATTGCATAACATATCATCAATCCAGTGCCTTTTACTTCCACAAAAAGATCTTACATATATATCTTTCTCTTTCGCCAAGTTGGCTCTCAATGCAAATATTACATAGTTGAATTTCAATACAAAATACACTTAAAAAAGTAAATATCAAATGCATAGTCAATGCTCTTACATAGTTAAAGTACAGGTTATCATCAACCATAATCCAACTTTGATTGCCAGGAGTCCACTTCATACTCCCTTAATCATCACTACTGTCCAACTGCTCTGTATAATTGTTCTGTTGTAGTTTTCCTGTCTTTAATTTTCTATAACTCGTTGTAGACATTACCAAAACAAAATCGATCTTAGGTGGACGTTACACATACTCCATACTATCTTTCTCTAAGATTTCATGTCATAACTCATCGATTTTGATCTTGGATGCCCAAAATATATTTGTATCTCTGCTTCTATACTTACTCAATTTCTGAGTTAGAAAAAATTAACTTTATAGGAATCATTCTGTAAACCAGATGTGTTTCCATAAATGAAAACCAAAAATTGAATCACTTTATACAAAATTGATCACTTGCCAACAATCTCTCCCTTTTGCATTGATGGCAACACTTAACAAAAAAATGAATAAGTGTTCCAAAAAAACAAAACTGTCTCCTCTATTTTCTCTTCTTCCTTATTACTTCCTTTTTATCTCTTCTCCCATTCATTTGTCCTTTTCTTCTCTCCCTTTGAAAACAATGACAAAGGTGCATACAAAATAATAGGATTAGTGCTTGCTCACCAGTTTCAGAATATCTTGAAAGGAATCTTCCAAGATCTTCACTTTTGTACTCCACGTTTTAAACAATATTTGACTAACATGAATTAGTCCATTCAATGCAAATGATGCGGTCTCTGCTTCTTTCAAATCTGTAGGCATAGAATTAGTCAATGAATCTGTAACTTTCTCTAAGTCTAATAGATGTGCCTCAAGTATATATAGCTTAGGAGTGATTAAACTCTTCAGCAAATTGAATCTTGTTAATACTCTCCCTTTCTCATTATCCAATACATTGAGTTCTGCCAAAATTCTTGTTACTTCCTTGTCTAACTCCTTTACATATTGTGAAGAGGTTTCACAACTATCCATCATATTGTTTAGAGTTTCCCTCTCCTTGGAAATAATGTCTTCAACATTCTGAACACACCTAATAGGATTCATACGGTAACAAAACAATTTCCTTCCATATGCAATGCAACTCTTTGCATTTGTCAAAAAATATTTTAGAATCCCTAAGTCCCGTGCAATAGACTTCCAAACTTTAGGTAGTTTCTTCTTCGAATAGTTCTTTTTAGCCTTCTCTTCCGCAATCTTTAACAAATTCTCATAATATCCATCAAATTCATCAAGTGTTATTTTTTAGATTTTCAAATGTTATCTTTGTGCTAGAAGATAATAGGTATTAGAAGAAATTTGTTCATAGTATCAATTGCCTTGGTAATTACTTTATCCTTTTTATCACCTTTCTATTCTGATCTATCTTTGACTTTAGTTAGTGTAATAAAAGATAATTTTACTCGTTCATCTTCATCCATGTAGTCCAAATTAACTTCTATTGATTTATCTTTACTTTCCAACAATGACATGCAAGATGTGTTTACCTATTTATGTTCATCCTCTTTCTTTTCTTCCTTCTCCTCTTCTTCCTCTTTCCGCTCTTCTTCCTCTTTTGGCTCTGCTTCATCTACAATAGTGTTGTCCACATTCTCTGTAAATGGGTCCTTTTCATCATGTGATGTATCAAGTGTCACAGGCACACCAGAAACATAGAAATGTGGTTGTGAAGCAGATTCTCTCTTCTCAGCATTTGGTTTTGAACTTTCCCCCATTCCTAATGGTGTAGGCAAAGTAGTTTTAAGAGGAGGATCCTTCTCATAAGTAGTGTTCATCAATATTTTCTCCAGTGCCTTCTAAGTTTCCTCAGTGTCTTCATCATATTTTTTTGCCATGATTTTTAGCAGTCTTGCCTTAGTCCTCAACAAAGGTTTCAATTCCTTGAATATTCTCTCTCTTTCTTGTAAAGATATCACAGGAAACATTTTGTCAATTTCTTGATTTCTTATTGTTTCATCTTCAATTTGAGATAACTATCTCCTTGTCTCTAATCTCCCATACAGTTCTTCATGAATTCTGCTCTCAACTTCCAATAGAGTCTTTCTAAAAGCAAGTAGGTGATTAGCTACAACATCTTCAATTTTTTGTTTGTTAGTCTCATCATACCTGTCATTGTCTTTTTCAATTGAAACTAGCTTCCCTTTTTCTATAGCTCTCCTATCTCTCATTTTCAATTCAGGCTTCCATGCTTGATTACTCTTCTCATGTTTCTTCTCTTCTCTCACAATGCTTGGTTCCATAGATGATGTTCGCTTGCTAGATCTGGTGTTTACTCTGTTGGTGCTATTTCTTATTTAGGGTGTTTCTTATAAAATTTTGAGGTCCCCTATCATTCATGTTATCCAATGGTTTGAAATCATGGTTAAAATTTGTTCTCATGCCACTGCAAAAATTTTTCTAACCCTTGACCTAGTTGAAAATGTTGAAAAAACCCTTGTTTCATGTCTCTCAGTGTAATTTTTGGTCATAAAACCCTAAGTGTTGAAATGTCTTCTAATTTCACGTTACCTTTTTCACTTAAGTCATGTCTCAAATGGGTTCATTTTAAAAGTGGTCATGTGTATTAAAGTTGTCATTCCTAACATTGGGGTCTCACATTATTCCCAAAGTCCATTGAGGTTTTAATTAAATTCATTATATGCCGGGCACTTCTATTTTGATCCGATGAATCACTTAATTGCTTATAGCCAAGATGCTCAACATCTATCGCTTAAGTGATTATGTATGAGCGACGCATGTCCTTCGTGGGTCTAATATTCGTAAGATTTCTCAGCTAAACAGTGGGCAAGTCATAAAAAATTGATGGTAGACTTAATCTCTTAAAGGCAAAGTGTGCACCATCTAATGGATAAGCGATTAAGCGGTGCCGACATGTGTCAAGGGAATCAATGTGGGTCCTATCACAAGAAGCATATAGGTGACTAAAGTTTGAAAAAAGATCTAATGATTGGCTTAATGACTTAAGATCAAAGTAATCGACATCTATCACTTAAGCGATTAAGTATGAGCGACGCGTGTACTAGTGGGGTCGGCTAAGGTCGTATAGATGGAATTAAATGAGCCTGATTTTTTGTCCTATCTGTGATGTGTAAATTTTTTCCTACAACTTAGTCATCTGAAGCTTGTTGCATCCTTATTTTCTAAAAGTATTTGAAGATGACTAAGGCTTTCTATAAATATCAAGTTGTATTATATTGAAAAATATGGTAAAAATAAGACCACATAGAAGACTTCTGGGTTGTGTCTAGTTTTTGGTTTTGGATCAACTTGAATGTATTGATATCAGGCTTACATTAAAAACATACAATGGAATCTCCATTTTAATACCAATGATGTCTTCTTGTATTTACTATAAGCTCTTGTATGTTTAATTTGTAAGGCATTTTAAATATATTGGTTATAAGATAACTATGTTATTATTTCTGAGTTTCTTTCAAGGTGGGTTTAAATCTTGTAGATAATTACAGAGGGTTAGGGTTTGTGCATGAATTTAATACAGGGGTGTGAGGTTGAGAAGATAGTTTGTAAGGCATTCCATCTGAGGTTTCATTTGTATTTCAATTAATTATCCCAGGTGTATTAATGTTTCATTCTGACTCTATGGCCCATGACTAGGCACTGATCAAATTCTGAAAGGTGGTTGTTATCATCAATCAAATATCAATCAATCCTTATATTTTTGTTATCTAAAGTACATGTCTAGATAATTGTATGAAATATAGTTCATCTTAGTGATTCCTTAAAGAAAGAATCAATAGGTTAACCTTCCTAAGCCAACTGGTTTAAAAATAAGAAGGATCATTGAATCCTTGATCCACTATTAGACTTGCTGGAAGACAATAGTCTATTGAAGGTGCACCCGCCTAGGTATATGGAGCCCAAAGTGTAGAAGGGTTTTCACCCTTGTTAATTAGCCTTTTCCCTGTGAGATTTATATTGTGAATTTAAGAGTCAAGCAAGCATTCACTGCTACATACTGATTCCACAAGAGAAAGAGCTAACAGATTGGCGACTCTGCTGGGGAGTACTATGATGTCCTGAGAGTCATGTTCATGAAAGAGTTTGTCCTTGCAATATTGAGAGTTAATCTATTTTTCCTCATATTCCTAAAGGCAATTCTATTCTGTCTATCTATTCTTGCAAATTGTTTGAAATTTTTGATCCTAAAACTGATACGAATATTGTCTTAGATAGAATGAATGGTGATTGAAAAATCTCTGGTTTGATACAGTGTATCTTTTTCAAGGAAAGTTGCAGAGTTGATTTGCAGTAATATGAGGAATTAGCAGGAAATCTTATTCTCTAAATTTCATCTTGACTTATTGAAGGGAAAACCTGAGTTAGGACAGTCTACTTAATCTTTATATATTTTTCCTTTGAAAAGAGGTGGCGACTCTAACCTCTTTGTACTCCACTGTTGCACATTAAACATATTGAAATATTTGTCTTTTCTATAAGATGAGTCAATAAAGAAATACCAGATCATACTTCAAAGAAAATCATGAAAAGGATGTTGGGGAGGAGATCCATACACCTCAAAGGAAACAATGATCCAAGAGAGCAACATTGAAGCATGATTCCCACCATACCTCTAAAGGGAGGATGGAGACTCCCATTCCAGAGAGAAAGTCATCTTCATCCAAAGATGTGGGAACCATGGGACCAATTGACACTTACAGAGCCAATACTAATTTTGATCCCTTTAGGGATGGAGAAAATACTGACATAGGTTTCTTTCCTATAGAAGAAAATCTTGCTCCACCAGAAGAGACCTCTACCGCTAAAACAACTTCATATGACTCTGATAAGTTGCAAGATGAGATTATGGTTTTAAAGAAGAGAAAGAAAGAACAAGAAAAGGAAATAGGTAAAGTAATGAAGAAACCTGGGCATAAAATATATGACTTACTATTGGAAAGAGAAGAACTCTTAGCTGAGACCAGAAGGAATGACCATACAGCTAAAAGCCTAAGTCAAGAAGTTAAAGTTTTGAATCCATAATTGTTTGGTAACCTTGATGATTTAAGGAACAAATCCCTAAATAAGATCTCAAATCCTGACAAGGTTGAATTTGAGAAGGAAGGACCTGTCATCAAGCAACTATTCCCATATCAAATTGAGCATGATGTAAATCTTAAGAAAAATATGAAGGAGGTTCCCAACAAAGGTAAGCAAAAGGCTATTGGTGTGACTATAAAGGAGCCTAAGAAAAACTTAACCATCCCTATAGGAGCATCCCAAGTTGATCTTGAGCTAGAACAAGCTAGGAAAGCCAAAGAGGACTTGGCCAAGCAACTGGAAAAGTTAGAATTAGAAGCTGCTGCAACAGATATGAGGATGAAGATAACTTTTCTACATGCTACTACTAACACTTCTACAAGTAGCTCTATGCCAGTTAATCATGGAACATAGCCACAAAATCAATCTGCTGGCCCAATCCCAATCAATCAAGGGGATGATCCTAAGTTGCCATCTTTTGGTTTAAATTTAAATGCTAAGAACTCTGCCTCAAATGCAAGTGCTCAACCAGGTGCTCCTAGCCCAAGCATTCAAGCTACCAACCTTAAGAAAAGTGCTCCCCCACCCGTTCAACATCAAGAAGGAGCTACTAGACCAAGCGGTAATGATGAACTTGGAAATTTCCATAGAAGGTCTGTCCACATGAATAGATACATAGCTCTCTTTTTTTAAGGCATTCCTAGTCACCCTTATGTGATCCCAAATAAGGTAAGAGATAAAATCCCTATGTTCACTAGAAATAATGTTGTTACTTGTGAAGAGCATCTAAAATATTTTAGTGACAAGATAACTGACTTTGAGATTGAAAATAGGGATGTTATTATGAAGCTTTTTGTTCAGTCATTAACAGAAGATGCTAGGGATTGGTTCAGAAATTTACCAAATGATAGTATTGCTTCCTGGGATGAATTTGTAAAGTCTTTTAGGGAAAAGTATAGATAACATGTAAATTATGAATACATGTTAAATGAATTCAACAACATCAAGAAGTTCCCAAATGAAAGTATGGCTGATTTTAACAGTAGATTTCAAAAGGTCATGAATAAAATTTTTGAAGTCTTAAGGTTAGATAAAGAAGTATGCCTTACCACTTATATTAATGTTGCTGATGGCAAAATGTCCTATCTACTCAGAGATAAAAACCCTACAACCTTAAGGGATGCTTATAAAATAGCAATTGACATTGAGAGTAATAGGAAAACATCAGGGAAATTGGGGAAGAGGGAAGACAATATAATTTGGAAGGAGAAGGGGTCAACTAATAAAAATGTCAAAAAAGATGATATAGTGGATAAATTGGTGAGTGCAGTGAAATACCTTGCTGCTAAAATGGATAAAATTGATAGAGGAGGGTACCGTGATAATAAGTATACTAACCAAATATTTGACAAACAACCTAACTTGAGAGACTACCCTTACAAGACTAATTGGAATAATGGCAAACCAGTCCTTGATGGATGAGATAACCCAAAAGCCAAGGAAACCCCAGATCCCCTAAAAAGGAATAGTGCCAACTATGTTGAGAACACTCCCTGGTGTGATGATTGCAATATGCCACACTCTTCCTACAAATGTGTAGTAGCCCAGGCCCTGTTTGATCAAACAGAAGAAAGAGAATAAGAGGGCCCTTCTATCAACATGTTCACAGTAAAGAAACCATATCCATGGTTTTCTAATACTGCATAACCTTTTGATAATTTGTGTACAAAATTTAATTCTTTTTTTGAAAGTCAATTACAAAATCCATCCTATCAAAGTGATCAGATTGATAGTATTTCACAAGAAACTATAAATACAGTGGGAAGTGATAACTCACATTCTCATTTCAAAACTCCAACTGATGAAGAAAAGAGGTCTTTAAATCTTGGAGCAATTAACCAAACAAGAAATGAATACAACCTGAGAAATAGAACAGTACAACCTACTCAAGGAAAGTTTGCCCCTGTTTATGTAGGAAAAGATCCACCTCAAGTTATTGAGGATTTTCATGCTAAGGAAGATAATAATGATAAGTGTGGAAAACAAGCAGGACTTTCGTCTGATCATGCTAGAGGGGAAATACCAAAATAGGAACTAGTACACAATGAGAAGTCCAAGAAAGTGAAAAGGATGAATGATATGTCTTTTGAATTGCCCCTTTTTGACATGAAACATGCTCTGACCCAAATGAAAGTCTCAGTGCCACTCATGGAAATGCTGAAAATAAAAGAGCACAAAGAAGCTGCTCTGGCACTTTTAAAAGGGATAGATGATGTATCTGTCCCCAACCAAGAGGAAATTCCTTTAACACTAAAAGGTACTAGAAAAGACATTCCACTAGTCAAAGGAAAGGAAAAAAGGAAGGAATTTTCTAATATTTGTATTGGAAATATAATCACTCAAGAACCCTTATCTGTTGACCCATTCTATGTCATACTGATGGTTAATAGTTTCTTGGTAGAAAACTGCATGATTGATTCTGGGGCTGAAACAAATGTGATGTCTTATCATGTGATGAAAGAATTGGGTCTCCAGGTCACTACATATGCTGGAAGTTGTTATGCTAGGGATAACAGGGAAGTTCATGTGATAGGAACACTGAAAGACATTGAGGTGAAAATTGTTGCTTTCCCTGAAGCAACTTATAGAATGGATATAGTGGTGGTGGACACTAAACCATATTATGGTATGCTTCTGTCAAGGTAGTGGGTAGCAATAGTAGGTGGAAAAATGCAGTTAGATTTTTCCTATGCAACTATCCCTATGAATAGACATGAGGTCAAGTTGTACAAAGAACATTAGTCATCTATCATGGTGGAGGTGGTTCCACTTGACCAATTGAATTGCTATGTGAATGTTGATATGGAGAATTTTATTGTTGAAGAAGTCAAGCCATAGTTAAAGAACACTGACCCAATTGTGGATGAATTAATGTCAAAACAAAATGGACTATGGAAAATGTACTTTGATGGAGGATTCTCAAAGGAAGGATCTAGAGCAGGAGTTTTGTTTATTTCCCCAGTAGGTATCACTTTTAAGTACTCTTTCCTGCTAACTTTTCAATGCACAAACAATACTGTCGAGTATGAAGCCTTGATCTTGGGAATGGATATTGCTATCAAGCATGGTATTAAGTGTTTAAAAGTTCATGGATATTCCCAGTTAATTATATCTCAGATTAGGGAGCATTATGTTGCTAAAGATGACAGATTAAAATTGTATAAGTATGATGTCTGGGATCGAATAGAATTCTTTGATGCTTTCAATATCCCATGGATAGAGAGATCCAACAACATAATGGCAGATTTATTAGCAAATGTTTCCCTGAAAAATAATGATGCCACTCTTACTGGTATGTCTGTGGTTGAAATAAAAAGTAGGCCTGCAGTTCCTGATAATATTCATAATTGGCAAGTATTTGAGGATGATGATGATATTCTTAGGTTTATCCAGTGTGTAGATGAATATGATGGTTAGAAGATTGATTGTGAATCTATAGTATCAATTATGGACAATAAGGAATATATCTTTGATCAGGAGGTCATCCAATTGGATACTTATCACATTCCCAAGGGGTTGGTTGAATTTGAAGGCATGCTCATCATAAATGACAATTATATGACTCAGAAGTCCAATGCCAAGGTGGGATATTTAGAGGAAGTTAATTTGGGATTTGAAACATCTCCCCAATTAGTCTACATTGGTAAAAAATTGGACAACAATGTGAGACAAAATTTGATAAAATTACTGAAGAAATATAAACATGTATTTGCATGGTCCTATGAGGATTTGAAAGCCTATAGAAAAGACTTATTTCAGCATGATATCCCTTTGAAAGAAAGTATAAAACCATTCAGACAAAAACAAAGGCCCATTAATCCCCTGCTGGATACCAAAATGCAGGCAGAGTTGATGAAACTAAGAGATGCAGGTATAATTAAGCCAGTAAGAAATTCATCATGGGTTTCTAACTTAGTCCCTGTAAGAAAGAAAAATGCAGACATAAGATTGTGTGTTGATTTCAGAAATATGAATGTAGCCTCATTGAAGGATAACTATGGACTACCTAACATGGAGGCTATGATGCATAAAGTCACTGGGTGAGACTTGTTTATGATGGATGGATTCTCAAGGTACAATTAAGTGCTGGTTAAGGAATCAAAGCAATTCAAAACAACATTTACTACCCCTTGGGGCACTTATGTGTATGCTTGTATGCCATTTGGGTTGAAAAACGTTGGTGCAACTTTTCAAAGGGCTATGGATGTAGCTTTCAAAGACCTTATAGATATTTTGATGGTAGTGTACCAAGATGATTTGACAACTTTCTCAAAAAGAGTAGAGGATCATTGTAGTCACTTGGAGAAAGTGATGATAAAAGCACTGGAATATGGGGTGTCTTTAAACCCAAAAAATGTCACTTTGTTGTTACTGGGGAAAAGCTCCTAGGACACATAGTATCAAAAAAGGGGATAACGATAGATCTTGAAAGGTTTGAAGCCATCCAAAAGGTACTTTCTCCCAAGAACATAAAAGGTATACAATCATTTCTAGGGCAAATTAATTTTGTTAGGCAATTTATTGCCAATTTTGCAGAACTGGTTAAACCTATTGTCAAATTACTGAAGAAAAATGTGAAGTTTGAATGGGACTAAGAGGCACAGTCAGCTTTTGAAAAGATAAAAAAGGCTATTCAAGAAGCACCAGTCCTTGGTTCCCTTGTTTACATTTTCTTCCTTCCACACTATTGCAACAATCCTCTTGCAGAAGGATGGTGAAGGATTTGAACATCCCATTGCATTTTTTAGCAAGTCATTGCAGTCACCTAAAATAAACTATTAGTTGATGGAGAAACAAGCCTATGCTCTGGTAAAGGCAGTCAAGGATTTCAGGCCCTACCTAGTATGTGCAAAGGTAAATTCTTATATTCCTCATGCTACTATCAAGGACATCTTTATTCAAAATGAAGTAACAGGAAAAAGATGCAAATGGATAAACAAAATTCAAGAGTTTGATTTAGACATCCATATCACTAAGTTGGTGTGGGGATTAGGATTGGCTAAGTTGATGATAGAAGAAAATTTGGATTTGGTCCAAATTAATAGTGTTGATGCAAATGAGAATTGCTTGACAAGCATTGAAATGCAACCCTAGTATGCCAATATTGTATATTTTCTTAAAAATTCTAGATGTCCAGATAGCTTTAATAACAACCAAATGAGGAATTTGAGATTACAATCTCAGAAATATGTTTTTTTGCATGGTGATTTGTTTTGGAAAAAATAGAGATGAGATTCTATTATTATGTCTTGACAAAGGTCAATCTGAGAAGGTATTAAAGGAAATGCATGCTAGAATGTGTGGAGGGCACTATTCTGCTAGATCAACAACTCATAAAATTCTAAGAGCTGGATACTATTGGCCTTGTTTATTTCAAGATGCTTACACTTTTGTCAAGAAATGTGAGCCATGCCAAAGATTCTCAAGCAAGATGAAATATTTAGGAGCATTATTGTTAAACCCTATAGTAGCAGAGGCTCCCTTTGCTACGTGTGGAATGGACTTCATAGGAGAGTTTGCTGAGAAATCAAGCGGGGGGCATAGTTGGATTTTGTTGGTAACTGATTATTTTACAAAATGGGTAGAGGCAATCCCAACTAAGAGAGTAACAAGCACTGTGGTTACTGACTTTTTGATTGATAATGTGATTACAAGATTTGGTGTTCCCCTCAAGTTGGTAATGGATAATGCCATCTGCTTCTGGTCTGAAGAATTTACTAAATTTTGCTCCGATATGGGAATTGTTATGTCCTATTCATCCACATACCACCCTCAAGCCAATGGTTAGGTAGAATCCAGTAACAAGAGTTTCTTACAAATTTGTAAAAAGACATTAGAAGGAAATAAAAGAGCTTGGCATGTAAAATTGAAACTTGCCCTTTGGGCTGATAGGATCATTGTTAACAAGGCCACTGGAAAATATCCTTTTGAGTTGGTTTATGGTGCCCAATCAAGAATGCCTGCAAATAATTTGCTCCCAATCTATAACTTTATCTAAGATGAAGAAATGGAAGTCTCTGAACCTATGGAAAAAATAATGGTTCAGTTGGTAGAATTGGATGAAACAAGGAGAGAAAGCCAAAGAGAAAATATCAAATTACAATGAAAAATGAAATATCTTTTTGACAAAAGGGCAGATGAGAGAAAGTTTTAGCCTGGTGATTTTGTATTGCAATGGAATACCAGGGTTGAAGACAAAGGCAAGCAAAAAAATTTGAGTCACTATGGATGGGGCCTTTTGTTTTATCTCGGATCTTTGGAAAAGATTCATATTTCCTCAAGAATTTGGATGATGAAGAACAGGAATTGCCAGTGCATGGAAAATTCCTAAAAAATTTCTTCAATTACTTCTTCTTTTCCATGCACATGTTGGAAATTGACAATGCAAGCAATTGTTATTTTGTCATTGATGTCAAACCTTAACTGGTGAGAATATTGTTATCTATTTGAGTACCATATCTATTGGTTGATGAAGAAGATTTAACAAGAAGACCAAGTGAATGGTTGAGTTAAGGAAAATAAAAGGGTACTTGATCAGTTGGCACTCTAGCAAAGTAATTAGTTGTTTATCTTTCAAAGATAGTTTTTTTGGTTGTTTTGTATCGAGCAAGTCTGGCATGTGCCGAGAAAGTTTGGTTTGTGCCAAGAAAAGTTGTTTGTGATGAGCAAGTTTGTTCAGTGTCGAGCACCAGTGAAATTGCCGAGTGGAAACAATGATGTTGGCTGACTTACAATATTTGGATTAATGATGAGATTTGAGATCTTTGGCTGACTTAGTTAATTTTATTGGGATATGTAAAGTTAATTAAAGATTGATCCATGTCATTTAATGCATGAATATCTATAATTAGTGCATGGATTCAAGATTTAATTAGAGACTACTTTGGAGAAGTAAATATAATGTAATGATCCATTGGATCTGACCTAACCTAAGATCTATGATCTTGATTAAGTGAAAAAGATTTATCTGACCTAGACAGAGAGGTATATGATAACTTCAAGGGGTTATTCATTAATGTGGATGTGGATGTACTAATTAGTGTACATGTGTGTAGGAAAGGGGATTGCATAGTTGATTTACTGATTGGCATGACCTAGCAGAGAAGGCTGAACACAAAAGCAGAAAGTTGCATGTGTGATTGCTAGACGGATTTCCAAGAAGATCAGATGATTGAAATGACAATACACGCCACTCAATAAGTTAGCATCAGAGTTGTGATTGGATCTGAATTTGCATAGTAAGTTGTATGTATTAGATCACAACTGTTGATTACTTTGTAACCATTGTATCAGTTAAAATCCTTTAACAAGGTTGACCTAACAGTCATTTGTATAAATCCTCTAAGAAAGGTGATATTCAGGTGGAATGTGTTATGCCCTGCATCCCCGTCCCTACATTTTGTGTGCAAAATGTTGGGTCCCCCTTTTTTTTTCTTTTGTTTTTCTTTTTGCTGCGGCTTTGCCTTTTCTTTTCCTTTTGCTTTCTTTCTCCGGGGTTCTCTTCCCCGGTGTGTGTTGTTTTCTTGGTTTGGTTTTCCCCTCTGGGATTCCGGTCCCGGAGGTTGTCTTTCATCGGAAGCCGGATTTCAGACTCCGGGATTCTTTGCCATGATGTTCTTAAGAATATCATCATAAGGAATCCTCGGCCCAGAGTCCAGAGGTTTTGCCTAACCTGAAATCTCCGGAAGGAGGAGGATTGCTTTTTACCACGGGTATAAATAGACTTACCTATCATTTTCACAATTACCATGATTAAAACCTTCAAGCACTTAGAGCGAAATAGAGCATTTTCAAAGCGATTAGCAGAGCATTTACAAAGAGTTTGTGATAATCAAAGCTTAACACCTTCTGTTGTTCTCAAACATACGCAAGTGCTTCGTGGTGGTGATCTTGATAGCTTAACGATTCGAGTTGTTGCAAAAGTTCTCTCGGTAATCCCTTCCTCCACCTTCTGCATGTTTAGGTTGGTGTTTCTGCCTTTCCTCCTCTCTATTTTGCTTCTATTTTCTGGCTTGTCTTTGGGTTTTCTCAGTTTGTGTCTGTTCCATTTTGTGTCATTTCTCCGTCGTGTCTGTTCTTTTGTCTTCTAGTTTCCCCGCCCGTTGGTGGGTTGGCTCTGCCAGAAGGTTGTCCGCCTTCTGTGCGGAGGTTGTTTGTCTGTAAAGTCTGTAAATTGCGTAAATAATGTAGATGGTTGTATATATTCATTTCTGCCTTGTCTAGTTTTCCCGCGGAAGTCATCCCGTGTGTATATTCATATATATATGTACATATATGTAGATAACCCTTATGTATCCCCCCTCATCCTTTGTATATATCCTTTAGCTCTGTGTGTATCCTTCCAGGTGGCTTGACAGGCTGGTCGAGTCACTTTTGCTGCTGGTTTTTTGCCTCCAAGCTTGCTTGAAGGCAAAAAACCACCTGTTTGAAACTCGGCTCTCGGTCAGTTTCAAACAGGTAGTTTTCTCTCTCCTCCATCAAGGTTTTCAGAGCCTCATTTATTTCCCATGCACGCAATTACTTCTAGCCAAGTGGCTTTCCCTTTTCGCGCGCTCGGATAGTTGGCTCTGTTGTCATTTCCATCACATCTATTCAATGCCAACGCAGGTGGCGCCCACGTGGATCTACCTTCACATTCTTCCTTGCTAATGGTCATTTCTCTGGGCCTCAGGCCTCTTACCACCACCCATCCTATGTCTTTGTCAAGTGTGATAAAATTTCCCAGACCCGGAGATATGGTGAAAATCCCAAGTTTACAATGTGTTTTTCTTTTTGAATATCTTTGCGTAAAACTAACTTTTTAGGAAAAGCAAACGACGCAGTGGTAAGATCTCTGGACCCCGGAGTAACTATTTTTTTTGATAAAATATTCTGACGGTTGCTTTGTCTCGCAGGTCCGGACTTCATCTTCCAAACATGTCTGAAGCATCCGCATCATCTCCTCCCGGAAGTCCAGAATTGCCAACCACAACCGAGACCAGGGCAGCACCAAAGTCAAAGATAGAGAAGGCCCTGGCAAAGCTGCCCCTCACCATGAAGTTTTTGCAGGATAATGAGATTGTGGGCTCAAAGATTGAGTCCAGGGTAAAACTAATGACCGACGCCAGTGTCAGAACTTGGGTAGAAATGCAGGCCTTGGTAAAGGTAATGCACATCCAGTGATAGGTTGGAGACAAACTCGCAATCAATGTCGAGGGTTCCAAAATCCTCCGGGTAGCTTGCTTCCCATGCTCCGTGCAGTCCCCGGAGCTTGTCTTAACATTGGTGGCCAACTACAACTCTTCTATCTGGGCTGTCATGCTCGCAGCTGCAGAGCCCACGGGATACCCCACTCCACTGGTGTCCCTCGACCCAGCCACTTTCCAAGCAGGCCTGGGCATTCCACAATTTGATAGGGCCATGGTGGTTACAAGGACTGATGCCTTGAAACAATTCACGCAGCTGGAGGATGCTGCCCGCGTGTACATGAACACCAACTGGCTCAAGATCCTGAAGAGGGACCCAAAGAGAATGAAGATAGATATCCCCCGCTCTGAATTCAAGGAGAGCACCCAGATGGGGATGATAGCATTGGCCCGGGTCTTGGGGAAACCCTCCGCCTAGGAATTTGCAAAATGGATGTACTATTTCCTCCTCAGCATCTCCAATAAGGGAGAATTCTTCGACTGGGCAACAATAATCTCCAATCATGTCGACTCCCAGTTCCAGCAATTGAACGAGAAGAAGAAGTTCTTCATGTCTTCTTATATTTTCTGGGCTTTGGCCCAACAGAGGCCCCACTCAAATGGCCTACTTACAGATGGTGTTCTCAGGATTGGCCCGGGACAAAAAGCATCGTGGAACCATTTTCCACAGATTCAATGGGAGGCCAGCTTCCCCTATTTTTGCCAGGTAAATGATTTGTTCATTTACCACCATCTGCTCACGCCCACTCAGGATGCCGGATACCGCCTATCCACTGAGGTGATGAAGTTAGTTAGTAGTTATGGGCACTACTATATCCAGTTCCAGTAGCATACCTATATTAGGGTTGCCAGATTCTCTGGGAAACCCTACTTGTTGCCCAAGCATTGTGGGGACAAGATCGTGCTGCTGGAATATTGTCGGCAAATGATGGAACTGCATACCTTCTTGGCCCACAAGAAGGTCCCCAATGTCTCATTCCCAATCTCCTGTGGGAACTACACCTGCAGTCTGGCCGCCGTGAAGGAGGTAGACAATGAGCTGAAAAGTTATAACTTGCAGGAATTTTATCTGGCGCGGAAAAACTTTGATCCGCATGGCAGAATTGCAACGGCACTGCCGTGGGCTTCGGAGCCCCACCACGTACACATGGAAGACTTCTGGGTCGATTGCCAGGATGACATGGATGTGCGTAGCTGGCACTATATTAGAATGATGGTTGGAATGATGCAGGAGATAAATCTCTGGAGATTCCCAGTGAGTTTCTCAGACACTGCCCCCACCATAGATCCCCAGTACAAAGAAAAGGGGATCGATAAAATGGCACTGCCGGCAATAGATTGGGCTGCCCAGGAGGAGCACACGATTGAGGACTTCACTCAGGAAGTAGTCGAGCGAAGTCACGCCTATTTTAAAAGGGTGTGCCCTAGAAGTATGCGCCAAGCTCCCCGACCGGTACCAAAATCAACACCACAGCCGGTACGAAGATTGACTCTGGGGGCCGGGACTTCTACACAGGGCACGGACAAAGGAAAGGGGATAGCTACAACCCCCTCCGTGCAGTAGGTCCCTATACAAGAACAAATCTAGCAATCTATGGCAACCTCCCAGCAAATGAGGGAGCAGTTAATGACGAGGCTGGCCACTCCCCCACTCATGGCCAGACCGATTCATCCCCCTTCCTCCCCGTCGCTGGAAACCTTAATGGTGAAGGCAACTGGGGTGGATCCCATGGAAGCGGCGGCAATCGCCGATGTGGGGTGGCCTTTAATTACCCGGAGGAAGAGAAAGCACATTCAACTACCTAAGACAGAACCAGCGCCTAAGGCATCCCTCCCTGCAGAAGTGGAGATCCTTTCTTCCAATTCCCCAGAACTGAAAAAATGAGCAGAACATGCAGGGGTCCCAGCCAGTCCCCCTCTGGAAGAGGAGTTTGACTTATTTGCAGCTGATGAGTTCAGAAATCTGCAAGGGGATGACACACAAGTGGAGATAGGAGTCTTGGAGAAAGAACAAGAGGCTGTGGACCTAGAAGACCTGGAACAAGAAGCTGCAAAATGAGAAGAGCAGCAGACAGTAGAAAAGAGGCCATAATCAGAGGTTATCTCTGGGGCTCAAGCAGTGCAAGGTCTGGGAGTGGACCAACAACAACTAAGTGAACAAAAGGCATCCGCTGGGGAACCCAGACCTGGACCTTCAAGAGCAACTGTAACCCTAGCCGCCGCGTTCTGAGGGCCACTCCCGGGATCCTCTTTCGGGCAAGTACTCACAGCGGCCCAAACTCTGAATCTCAACCTAATACCTCCCCTACTGCTAATAGATGAGGAAGAAGAAGAGCAGCATGAAGAGGAAATTCTTGAGGAAGCCGACCAGGGTCCAGACCCATCAATTGACATCCGGGACTAGGCTAAGAAGATAGAAATTATAGAGAATGTTGCTGCAGAAGAGGTTCCGGCAGGGAGAGGAACAGATGTACATGTTGAAAAGGAGCAGTCACCACTGGACACTGAGAGAGAATCTGGAGAACAAACTCTGGTAGGAAGGCCACCTCTCCCACCTCCATGGCTAGTGGAAAGAAAGAAAAGAAAAGCCCAATCCGCTTCGGTGATCCCTCTCTCCCTGGCCAAAATGATGGCCTTAGCTCAGGCCCCGCCAAAAGCAAAGAGAGCTCAGACAGTTCATACCCTACAAACTAGGTCGGGTGGAGAAGCAATTACAATAGTGGCAATGCCTCCCCCAAACACCGATGAAGCGACCGTGGACCCCACAGATTACAACATCGTAGAGGTATCCTTGGGAAAAAGAGAAAAGCAGGGCGAAGTAGACTTGCTAAAGGAGGCAGCAAGGGCAGTGGAGGCCCGATATGAAAAAGAGGCCCAGAGGCTTAAGGCGAAAAAGGAGAAGAATGCAAACCTTGTAGGGTTTCTTACTGAGCTGGCCAGACCCATCAACGCCACCCCTCCACAGACCTCCACATCAGAGGAACTATCGTAGAGCGACATAGACTCCCTGTGAGTAATGAAAAAGAAGGCCCAAGAAGTTGACGAATGGGTCATTCTGCAGATAGGAAACACCCAGCGTTTCCTGGTGTCCACTCTCCCGGATTTATATATGGCCTAGCAGGTTATTCACCAGGCAGAGGCACTGATTGAACAATGGGAGAGTGACGCCGAAAATTACCAGGTGTGGAAGGCAAAGCTCGAAGAGCTCCTCACCTTGGGGGAAGACATAATTTTTGAATCTGAAATTCTAGGTGAGGAATCATTTGATTTCATAAGGGCTCAACACTCCAGACTGGACCTCACATTGGAGGTAACCAAGCAACTGGTAGAGTCCCTACAAGAAAAGGTAAACACGGTGAAGAATTATTCAAATTTATATAAGTCTTTTGTAATAAAGGCTTCTGGGGTTGATCCCCTTAATACAGATACTTATACCCCCAAGGAGTCAATTTTGGAGAATTTTGATGAAATGATGGTATCTCGGTATCAATCCCCGAAGGGGATAGATGGGGCCCAAATGGCAAAACTGACCGAAATGATACTTAAGGGCCATGATGCCGCAAGGATGGCGGATGAATTCAGAAATAATGTTCCATACCTGGGGGAACTAGTTGAAGTGGCCAGGAACAGAAGGGCCAGCCTGAAAAAGATTGATGAAGACGGCATTTTCTACCTCCTTCAGGCCTTCAATGATAATAAGAAGCCTTGAGCATTCTTCGGGAACCGGAGAAACTTGAGCATTGAGTATTCTTTATTCTTTTGGGGACGTAAGTTCCCGGATCTCGGATCTAAAATTTTGTATTCTTTAAAATGATCTGTGTCTCGGTCCCTGAGGCCAACCGGTCATTTTTAGAGGTGGTTAATAGAGACTGTCAGAGGGTAGTTGGCCACATCAAGAGGTATTGGCTCGGCAGTTGGTTTCTGACAGGGTAGTCTTCTCAAGGCGCCGTTCAAAGGTACACCTGGCATGTTGGAGATAGGGTGCCACATTTTCCATTTATGAGGCATGTAGCCTCTGTCCCCGGGGGACCTACTTTCTACTTTCTCCTCTCTGGCTCTCTTCTTGAGACTGATTCTTCTGGTGTATATTCTTATCTTCTTCTTCTGACGTGGTAGACCTATTCCGTCTCCAGGTCTTTTGTAGGGTGGCGCAGGTAGTACCGGCCCCCAGATATTGTATTTTATTGAAGCATAATGAAATAGGGTTAGGGTTAGAAGAGTTGTATAAATAGGCAGATTGGCCCACTTCTAAGGGTCGACAAAATTGATGATTTTGTTGTCCATAAGAAATAGCAAAGCGATTTCTTTTTTTAGTTGCAGAGCTCAATGCTTTATTGTTCTATTCTTGATAGTTAAATGCTCCCCTGGAGCCGCCATTGTATCATGCACCAGTGCTCGCTGGACTAAATATTAATGAAGAAGGAAGGATTCTTGGCAATGATGTTGTTAGCATCCCTGCTTCTGAGTTAATGGTATTTCATGTTTTAATGTTCTGTATGTCCTTCACTCTGATATGTTAAATTAGATTAACGACCTCTTTTTTCCCGCTACTGATAAAATGCTAACTGATGGTTATGTATTTTTTCGGTATTTAGTGTAGTCTTTTAGAGTATTTTTGGTGTTCTGGACATTTTAGCATGACTGTAGTTAGATGAAACGTATTTCTAACCCTGTATGATCTTTTTCATTTTATTTTCTAAGTGTAAAATGCTCTGGGAAACCCTTACTGTATTGAATCTCCAGAAGAATGAGTTGAAGTAACCAGCTATCCCCCTCAAAAAAATTCACCTCTCCCAACCGAGCCCCACACTATCATGACCCGACACCCAGGTGCTTGAAGGCCTAGAGAATTTATTTCCCCGAACAACCTTTGCAAGCGGAGTTGGCTGATTTCCCCAGAACCCGGTGACAACTTATGACTGTTGGCGGACCCGATCAGCAAAACCCCATCAACAGAATGTTCTAAGTCCTCTAACAAGGCCACTCTTAACATGGTGAATAAATCCTTTAACCATGTCACACCTAACAGTGTGTTATTGTAAACTTTAACAAGGTTGCCTCCTCACAGAGCTCACTTTAGAAGAGTGAAACATGGTAGCATGTTACTGTGGTTTTTCCCATATTGGGTTTCCATGTTAAATACTTGTGACAACTTGTGTGAATGCTTATGGTTTGTTTTACTATTATGTTTGTACAAGCTAATTACATTAAATAGTAAACTGCATGATTAAAATGTTGACATATGCTACTGCTGCCGAGTAGATCTGAAATATAGAAAGTTTTATTTACTACATCTAGACCTGAGGATAACTGATTCACCCCTCCCCTCTCAGTTATTCTAAATTCATTCTAACAATTGGTATCAGAGCTTTGGTCCCTTGAAAATAGTTTGAAGGTACTTGGAGGGAAAAAAGCAAGATGTATAAGAAGGAGGTTATGAAGCTGAACAAAGATAACTTCCCTGCATGGTAGAGCTTGATGAAACTGCATCTGGTCAGTATTGGAGATGATGCTAAGTAACTAATTGAAAATGACTATGTATCACCTACTACTCCTCTCACAACTACACAACTAAGAGAAAAGCAAGAGCACAATCAAGCAATGTTGGAGATTGCATCCTCATTGAGCTATTCAGAGTTTGATGATATAAAGAGATGCACAAATGCAAAGTAGATGTGGGATAAATTAGTAACTATCTATGGTGGAGACAGAAATGTGTTGAGAGATAAATTAGAAAGTCTAAGAGGTAAGTTTGATGAAATAAAAATGCAAGAAGTTGAAAATGTTAATCAGTATTATGGTAGAGAAAAATAAGTTGTAAATTCCATTAGAGTAGCTAATGGAACAATATATGAGAACACTATTATGAGCAAGGTACTGAGAACTCTACTTCCTATATATGCTATTAGAGTTTCTACAATTCAAGAATTGAGATGTACTCCTAACAATAATCTGAATCTGGAAAATCTGATAGGAAGACTCACTACATTTGAAATGTCAAATTATGATAACTA
>MU224856.1:443777-455475 GCA_018584345.1 Thuja plicata | reverse complement strand
CATCATATGACTGGTGACAAGGATAAGTTTGAAACCCTAGACCAATGCAAAGGAGGATATGTAAAATTTGGTAATGATGCACCATGTCTAATCAAAGGTAAAGGATTGATTAACTTGACTGACAAAAGTAGATGTGATAATGTGTATTGGGTTGATGATCTTAATTACAATTTGTTGATTGTTGCATAGCTGAACAGTTCTGGCTACAGAGTTGAGTTCCATCACAGAAAAGCAAAGATCTATAACTCTACTGGAGAACTAGTTGGAAGTGGTGATCAGATTAAAGGTAACTTATTCTATCTAGATTTATCTGAAGAAACATGTTTGTTTGCACAAAACAATGATGTTTGGTTATGGCATAAGAGATTGTGTCATGTGAACTTTGATAACTTGGTAAGCATAAGTAAATTGAAAAGGGTTAGAGGGCTACCTAAGTTAAAGAAACCTGAGAATGCAATGTGCAAACAATGTCAACTAGGAAAGATGACTAAGTCTAGTTTCAAGAGTAAAACACACATTTCAGAGGAAATTCTAGAATTAGTCCATACTGATCTCTATGGTCCAATTGGAGAAATAAGTTACTGTCATGCTATATACTTTATTATGTTTGTTGATGAGTATTCAAGGATGATGACTGTAATGTTTCTCAAGGAAAAATCTGATGCATTCCAGTTATTTAAATGGTACTTAGCTAAAGTCGAAAAGGAAATAGGAAAATTTTTGAAATGCTTAAGATCTGACAGAGGTGGAGATTTTATTTCTAATGAGTTCAACAGGTTCTGCAATGACCGAGGAATAAAGAGAGATGTATGCACCCAGGGCACCTCCATAAAATGGTATTGCTGAACGCAGGAACAAATCTATCATAAACTGTGCAAGAACACTAATGATGGAGAAGAATGTTGCACAAAAATACTGGGAAGAAGCTGTAAGTACTATAGTCAATACCCTGAATAGAGTACAAGTCAAGAAAGGTACAAATGCTACACCTTATGAACTTTGGTATGGTTATGCACCTAGTGTAAAGTATTTTAAAGTATTTGGAAGCAAATGTTTTATACTGGAGGACAACAGAAATGGAAAAATTGATGCTAAAGGTGAAGAAGGTATACTCCTTGGTTAGTCAATGAAAAGAAAAGCACACAAATGTTTGAATTCTAATACTAACAAAGTTGTGGAAATTGAAAATGTTAGAATTGATGAGTTTGCAGAAAGGAATGAAGCTGAAAGTACACAAGAGCCTAAAAGCTACAAATCATTCATATATCTGGATGAGGTAGATTATAATACATTACCTGAGCCTACTACCGAGAAACAGTCTACACCTGCCGAGTCACAAAGTGGAGTTGCCAAGAAACAGCAAGTGAATGACAAGCTATCTGATGGAGATTCTAAGTCTCAGAATCAACCAAAACTAAACACAAACAATGAACCTGAAGAAAGGCCTGAGCCTACTCTAGCAAAATATGTGAGGAGACACCACAATTCTGATCAAATCATTAGATCAAATGATTTTTTAGTTATGACACGAAGTAAGTTGAGAGATGGCACATGTCTATTATGGGAATTTGAGCCCAAAACAGTGAAAGATGTTTTAGAAAATGAAGATTGGATATAGGCAATGAATGAGGAAATTGAACAAAATGAGAAGAAAAAGACTTGGATACTTGTACCTAGGCCAAAGGATAAAAATGTAATTGGTACAAAGTGGCTATTCAGGAATAAACTGAATGAACATTGAGATGTTACAAGAAACAAAGCTAGACTGGTATGCAAGGGTTATGCAGAGGAGGAAGGAATTGACTATGGTGAAACATTCACCCCAGTTGCAAGATTGGAAGTAGTCAGAACATTAGTTGCATATGTAGCCTATAAAGGATTCAAATTTTATCAGATGGATGTGAATTCTACATTTCTCAATGGTATCTTGGAAGAAGAAGTGTATATTTAACAAGCGGATGGTTTTGTTGACCCAAACAAAAGGAATATGGTTTGCAAATTGTACAAAGCACTATATGGACTAAAGCAAGCGCCAAGAGCATGGTATGAGAGATTGCAAATCTGATAAAGATTGGATTTGCAAGAACCAACGACAACAACAACCTCTACTTGAAGACAGAGCAAAGAAAAGGTACATTATTAGCTGAAATTTTTGTAGATGACATCATATTTAGTGGACAAGATGTGTTATGCCAAACATTTACAATAGAGATGCAAACTAAATTTGAGATGTCTATGTTTGGTGAGATAAAATTATTTGTTGGCTTACAAATTTATGAAATGAAGAATGATATCTATATCACTCAATCTAAATATATCAAGGAGATACTGAAATCTTTTTGAATGGAAGAGTCCAAACTAGTGAGTACACCCATGGCTACTGGACAGAAGCTAGCAAAAGATGATGAGACAAAAGAAGTGAGCCAAACACTCTACAGATCAATGATTGGAAAACTACAGTATGTTGTACATAGTAGACCTGACATTACCCTAGCTATTGGAATTGTTGCAAGATTTTTTGCTAACCCCAAGGAAACTCACATGATGGAAGTAAAAAGGATTCTAAGATATTTGAAAGGAACTGATGACTATGGTCTATACTCCAAGAATAATTACAAGTTTGAACTCAGAGTTTACATTGACTCTAATTAGACTGGAAATATTGATGACAAGAAAAGCACTACTGGTGGAGCATTTCTTTTAGGAAAAAGATTGATCTCAAGGACAAGCAAGAAACATAACTGCACCTCACAATCTACAACTGAAGCCAAGTATGTGGCAGTAGCAGTCAACTATTCTAACACTGTGTGGTTGAAGATACTACTAAAAGGTATGAAGGAAGAAATCACTGAACCAGTTGTCATATATTGTGATAACACGAGTGCCATTAATATTTCTAAAAACCCTATTATGTACTCGAAGACAAATAAAATAGCTATCAAGTATCATTACTTGAGGGAGCTAGTTCAGAATAAAGAAGTGAGACTGGATTAAGTGAACAGTAAAGAACAATTAGCAAACATGTTCACAAAGGCACTACCCAAGGATGCTCATGAGTATCTACGAGGTAAAATGGGGGTGATTCCCTTAACTAAGGCTAATTAAGTTCTATATGGTACTATTGCACCAAATATTACATTAAGAATACTTGACACATTGATGCACATTAAGTTACACTTTAGGATGCTGGCTAAAGTTGTGAAATTGGACAAGGAAAGAAAAGAAGATCAGTCATAATCAAGATGACAAGATCAACATGATACTGAAGATCTATATGATAATGATATCAAAGTCTTTGGCATTATTGTCAAAGAGGGAGAGATTACCTATAAACAGGGAGAGATTACCTATATAGAGGAAGAAGTTACTATTGAAAATAATGAAGTGATTATCTACTCAGAGGGAGTCTACACATGAGCAGACATAAATGATTATAATGTGATTACAAACATAGAGGGAGAAATTTTTTACAGATAAGAATCAGAATGAAGCTAAAGACATTAATGAAAATTTGCTCATATTGAGGAACACAGGTGAATTTTTGGATTGTATGGTAACTATGCTTGTTAAATCATTGTTTTAATGTTTTGTGTTGCCATCAATGCCAAAGAGGGAGATTGTTGGAAAGTGAAAATGCAAGCAATTGTTATTTTTTCATTGATGTCAAACCTTAACTAGTGAGACTATTGTTATCTATTTGAGTACCATATCTATTGGTTGATGAAGAAGATTTAACAACAAGACCAAGTGAATCGTCGAGTTAAGGAAAATAAAAGGGTACTTGATCAGTTGGCACGCTGGCAAAGTAATTAGTTGTTTATCTTTCAAAGATAGTTTTTTTGGCTATTTTGTGCTGAGCAAGTTTGATTTGTGCTAAGCAAAGTTGTTTGTGACGAGGAAGTTTGTTCAGTACCGAGCATAGTGAAATTGTCGAGTGGAAACACTAATGTTGGCCGACTTACAGTATTTAGATTAATGATGATATTTGATATCTCTGGCCGACATAGTTAATTTTATTGGGATATGTAAAGTTAATTAAAGATTGATCCATGTCATTTAATGTATGGATATCCGTAATTAGTGCATGGATTCAAGATTTAATTAGAGACTACTTTGGAGAAGTAAATGTAATGTAATGATGGAATGATCCATTGGATCTGACCTAACCTAAGATCTACGATCTTGATTAAGTGACAAATATTTATCTGACATAGACAAAGAGGTATATGATAACCTCAAGGGGTTATTCATTAATGTGGATGTGGAAGTACTAATTGGTGTACATGTGTGTATGAAAGAGGATTGCATAGTTGATTCACTAATTGGAATGACCTAGCAGAGAAGGCTAAACACATAAGCAGAAAGTTGCATGTGTGATTGCTTGACGGATTTCCAAGCAGATCAGAAGATTGAAATGACAATGCAGGCCACTCAGTAAGTTAGCATCAGAGCTGTAATTGGATCTGAATTTGCAAAGTAAGTTGTATGTATCAGATAACAATTATTGATTACTTTCTAACCATTGTATTAGTTAAAATCCTTTAACAAGGTTGACCTAACAGTCATTTGTATAAATCCTCTAAGCAAGGTGACATTCAGGTGGAATTTTCTAAGTCCTCTCACTCTTGATAGGGTAATTAAATCCTTTAATCAGGTCACACCTAACAGTGTGCTATTATAACCTTTAATAGGGTTGGCTCCTCACAAAATTCACTTCAGAAGAGTGAAACTTGGTAGCATGTTACTGGTGGTTTTTCCCATACTGGGTTTCCACATTAAATACGTGTGTCAACTTGTGTGAATGCTTATAGTTTGTTTTACTATTATGTTTCTACAAGCTAATTACATTAAATAGTAAACTTCATGATTAAGTTGTTGACATATGCTATTGCTGCCGAGTAGATCTGAAATACAAAAAGTTTTATTTACTACATCTAGACTTGAGGATAATTGATTCACCCCTCCCCTCTCAGTTATTCTAAATTCATTCTAACAGCATAGTATGTATTATATGTATAGGTGTGTTTGCTTTCTATTGTGTGTTTTTTTAGTAGTAGGTTAGTCTAGTTTGTGGTCTGCCTCCCTAAAGATCTGTGGTTCTTGTTATAACCTGGTATTTAAACATCCTTAGAGAGAGCCATTGTTGGTG
The DNA here is from genome assembly GCA_018584345.1 of Thuja plicata. Lineage (NCBI taxonomy): Eukaryota > Viridiplantae > Streptophyta > Pinopsida > Cupressales > Cupressaceae > Thuja > Thuja plicata. The sequence continues at coordinate 450,326 of MU224856.1, read as the reverse complement.
CTATTTCTTGTTTAGGGTGTGTCTTATAAAATTTTGAGGTCCCTATCATTCATGTTATCCAAAGGTTTAAAATCATGGTTAACATTTGTTCTCATGCCACTGCAAATTCTGTTCTAACCCTTGACCTAGTTGAAAATGTTAAAAAAACCCGTGTTTCATGTCTCTCACTGTAATTTTGGTCATAGAACCCTAAGTGTTGAAATGTCTTCTAATTTCACGTTACCTTTTTCACTTAAGTCATATCTCGAATGGGTTCATTTTAAAGGTGGTCATGTATATTAAATTTGTCATTCCTAACACCAGGGTCTCACATTATTCCCAAAGTCCAAAGTCTACTGAGGTTTTAATTGAATTCATTATATGTCGGGCACTTCTATTTTGATCTGACGGATCACTTAATTTCTTATCTCCAAGATGCTCGACATCTATTGCTTAAGTGATTAAGTTTGAGTGACACGTTTCCTTGGTGGGTCTGATGGTCGTAAAAGTTCTCAACTAAACACTAAGCAAGTAATAAAAAATAGACGGTAGACTTAATCTCTTAAAGGCAAAGTGCGCACTATCTAATGGATAAGCGATGAAGTGGTGCCAACGCATGTCAAGAGAAGTAATGTGGGTCCTATTGTAGGTAGCATAAAGGTGACTAAAGTTTGAAAATATATAATGGTCGGCTTAATGAATTAAGATCAAAGTAATCAACATCTATCGCTTAAGTGATTAAGTCTGAGCGACGCGTGTCCTAGTGGGGCTGACTGAGGTCATAAATATGGAATTAAAGGAGTAGCATCTAGAGGAAAGATCGACAGTTGGCTTAATCACTTAGAGGCAAAGTGCTTGAGATCTAAGGGATAAGTGATTAAGTGGTGCTGACACGTGGCATAAAAGGTGGGTCTAGTACAGCGTAGAAGTCATGTTAGTGAGGGTGCAAGTGTAAAAAGATCAAAGGGTTTGCTTAATCACTTAGAGTGAAAGTGAATGAAATCTAATGGACAAGTGATTAAGCGGTGCTGACACATGTCCTGGGTGAATAGTTATTTTCAAGAAAAGAAGAGAACCGTCAGATGAAAGACATATTGTTTAAGATCTATGGCCTAAACTTGAATTTATTAAAATAAGTTTCAGTGAGCCGTTAAGCCGCGATTTTGAAGCGGGAAAATTGATTGTAGAACATGTGGTCACTCCAGTCAAATTCAATACGAATGACTGATTTGATTGAAGCTGTAAAACTGGTTAATTCGACTTGAAGCCACAATAATTTACCAAATTCATTCGAGAAAAGAACATAATTTTATAGATATTCAGCTCCTCGTGACCAAATTGCAGAACAGGTAAGTCTTCTCTAATTAAGCACAATTCATGTTCCTAGTAAGATTTACAGTTCAAAAGGCTTTCAGAATTATCGTTTCAAAATCCAAATTTCATCTTAGCAAAAAGCCTTAGGTTCAGAATGGCCCTTAGGATTGAAATCTCTGGAGAAGTAGATTACCAGAAGAGAAATATTAGGGAGGATCTATTGCAACAATTAAAAGGATCCACGGGTGATGCAACCCAGATCAAAAGAATAGTTCCATCACATCCCTATTTCAAAATAGGAGAAGGCTTGTATGACTCAGGTAGGTGGGCTAAAGATGTTAAAACTAGTTTGAATGGTTTAACTTTGTTCATAACTGCCTACAGCCAGAGGAATGCCCCTACCCCCGATTGTAACATATCGGACTTGGTTGTAGCTAAGTTGATAGTACCTAGGGTTTTCATGGATACAAATTTATTTACCCTGATAGCCAACACCTATGACAAAGTATCCAGGGTTGTTAGGGATACACAGGGAAATGTGTTGTTGACCGTCTCAGCTGATGAAATTAGAAGAATTTTCAAGTTGAGTGATACTTCAATACAAATGGATGATATTGACTTTGAATACTTTAAAGAAGTATACCAGGCCCAGAGGGAGTATTACAGAAATAAGGCCTTGAAAGGATACTTTAACAAGATAGGGGACTTGATTGTAGTAGGGCCTAATCCACCATAACCATTTCAATTAGATTATTTTAATGGTAAAGCAAAGAAGATGTATAGTGCCCTCTGCCAGGTTCTAGGAGAAGATGAGGAAGTAACAATCTATGTTCATATAATGCTCATGATGGTTCAAATCCTACATCCCCACCTATCAATGGTTTTTGAATATGCCTCTTACATTGCGCAACAAATGCATGAAGGTTTGGCAGGTATCCAAGATAGCAACATACTTAAGCCAATGGGATGGTATTCCCTTATGATACACATGTTCTTGTTTAATAATGCTGATTTCTTTGAGGAAGAAATGGACTTGACTAAGTTCCAAGGTGATGAGGATTTTCCTGTTTAGATGTGGAGTGTTGATCTATCATGAGATAGAAAAGATGCCAGTTATGTATACTTTGACAAGGTTTTTGCCACTAGGCTTTGGTCATTATTGTGCAACCAGAATGCCAAGATCCATACAGACATTATGAGCTTGCAAAGACCCATGGAGTTTTCCCTAGAGTTAAAAATTGCTCACAATTGGGAATATTTGATTTTATACCCTGTTTCTGCAGTGATAAGGGTTTATGGGTTTAGGGGAACCCCCAATGTTCTGCCCTATAGAGTGCCTTTAAAGATTGGAATTGTAGAGGTTTTGAGAGAATTGGGTGGATTGCAGGAGGAAGCTCTAATAGGAAAAATGAAGAAAATCATTTTCCCTACTCTTACAAGAACCCATCATTTCATTATAATAAAGGGTGGGTGGGCACAGTTTGATAAGTGTTTTGAACCTTACCACTTAGCAACATCTGTATCTAGGTGTGCAGATAATGAGGACTTTATAATGGGCATGTTTAGAAAAAGAACCAAGTGCTTAACATTAGAGCACCTATTTAATTACCCTGGGGATATTATTAGAAATTTTTTTGATCTAGGTGACCACGAGGTTAGAAAAGAGAAATGACTGGTCTACAAGAAGTCTTTGGAATTTGTGCATAAGTTTGATAATTCTTCTGATCCTCTGAAGGAGTATTTCCCATGGGATTATAAGATTGATTCCATAATGAATTTATTGGAGGGAATCATGTAGACCCTCAGTGAGAAGAAACAGAGGATAATCAAAGCTGAGCCAGAAAAGGCTCATGCTATCTTGAGAAAAATTTCACAAGGAAGAGTAGTCCCACAAGAGAATTATGTGGTGTACAAGAGGAGAGGGTACACTACTATCATGCCCAAAGTTGATAGACCTTCTGAGAATAAAGGAAAGAGGCCACCAAGTATTAGTGCCTAAGAAATGGCCTCTCCCAAAAAAAAAAAGTTGGACAGAAAAGAGAAAGAGAGTGAGTTGTACTCTCCCTCCCAGTCCCCTATGCATTTTGATGACCAAGCCATTGCTAAGAAATTGGCTCAATTGAGGAACACTTGTGAAATTTTTGTTACTACCCAAGAATTAAAAGGAGTGCCAGAGGAACCTAAGCATAAAACTACTGATCTCACAGTGGCAGAATTCATAGTTAAAGAACAAGATCCTATAACTAAGCAGGCCAGTGAGGAGATCTTGTTAGATGACAACTTTGTCAAAACTAGGGCCTTTATTCAATTTTAATGGATAACTCACATTGATGAGTACAAGGAAAAATGCTAGAAATTGCTAGAAGCCCAACCAAATCAGCCCAAAGCTGATATTGAAAAAGAGGTCAAACATGAATTAATGACCAAATTTGACAAGATCACTCCTAAAGAGGGCAGGGAGTTGGTAAAGAAACAGGGAGTCCTTATCTTACCTCAGTGGGACTTAGCTGATGAAGTAGTTTTTGATGCTGTCAGAAAGGAGGTAAAACCATTGAGCACTACTGGGACATCAGTTGGTGCCTAGTTTAGTGAAAATCATGCAGCCCTAGCAATCTGGGACTTGAAGAAAAAGGATAGAAGAAGAGTGAAAGAAGATGATAAAATTGAGGATGCAGGAAGCCTCATTATCAAAAGAGTTTCTAATACCTCAAGTACTGAGGCAGCAAACCTTGTCCTTTAAATAGCTAATTTGAGCCTGAGGGTGTCTAAAAAGGAGAAAGAGGCTTTTAATAGCCTAAATCAAAAATATGAATTTTTATTGAAAGCATACAATGATGAAAGGCTTAAATCCATACAAAAGGACAACATAATAGCAGTTTTGGAGGGGAGGCAGACAGTTCAAATAATGTCCCAGGTGATGATTTCTTAGGAACCTCACCAACCCTCATCATCCAGCCCATTTGTGACTTACCCCCCATCCCCTGCATTAGTAAGCCCTACTACACAAGCGATTATTGATGCTGAGAAAGCAGAGTTAGAGGCTGAAAATCACAGGTTGGTTATTGAAAGATCAAGGTTGGAAGAAGAAGACAAAAAGGATCTTGAGGAATCCCCTACATACAAAGAAGCTTAAGAATTGGTGAAGCATAGGCATTCTGATAAGATATACTTTAACCTCAAGAGGTTTTCTGGTGAAGTAAATCTTGCTAATCTTTATTTGATGGGAAAGAAGATTATGAGCATAATAAGAAAGCATGATGAAGGTAAAGAGAATTGGGGCTTAATAATTGACAGGTGGAAAGGGAAGAAAACCCATATCAAGTCATTCTATTCCACCTCAGAGGAGCATAATGATATTGACATTATCTAGACAAGAACTTACAAATGCCTTAAACTAATGACTGACCTAGACACCAAGAAGAATGTGGTCGTAAAAAAGATAGAGACCTTGAGAGGAGAATTCTCTAGAGATAGGTATGATATGTTCCCTAACATGTTCAAGAAGGATGGATACATAAAGAATGAAGCCCTGTGGCTAAGGAAGTTGAATGAAGCATTAACTAATAGGACAAAGAACATTATCACATTGGAAAACACAGGTTGGTTTGTATTAACCATTGACATTCTCGACAAGGCTAGTGCATTTTTTGAATCTTGGGAATTAGAGATTGAGAAGGCCAGTGTTGATTGGGAGGAGTTCAACAGTAAAAAGGATGAGGTTATCAGCTTCAGTTGGCTGAGTGATGAGGTGTTTACCACTTGGGTTAGCAAGTATGGTATAGTCACTCCAATAACAGAAAGTAGTAATGTAGGAGTGACAATAAGCACCAATGATGCCTAGCAGTTTGAACAAAGGAAAGTACAAGATTCTGTATTAATGAAGATAAAAAAATCCTAGATGATGAGGACCTAACAACTTCAAGGAAGTTTCAAGCATTCAGGCGGTCATCAAACAAAAGACTATGTAACTTGTAACAAAGTCTTGGAAACTTAAAGAAAATAATGAAAATGAGAAGGAAAGAATCCAAGAGAGTATGCAAAGGAAAATATTTTACAAAAATACTGAGAGAGAGAGAGAGAGAGAGAGAGAGAGAGAGAGATTTCTTTAATTGATCAACTAATAGTTCACCAAAATGCTCTAAGAACCATGACAAGAACACAAGGATTTGAAAGGGGAAAAGCAAGAAAAAACCCCTTGTGAATAAGATGAATATGGCACAAAGCCTAAAGAATGAGAGGAATAAGCTCAATACAATATTGAGAGCAATGAGAGATTGAGAGAAGAAATGAGAGAGACAAGAAGATTATTAGAGCAAGTGTGTGAGATGCATATGTTAAGTAGAGATGAGTGGAGGAGTTTGCATGTAACTCCCCTCTCCTATGAATGCCACATCCACATTGTGTGTGTGTCAAATCTGTGATTCCTCTTAAGGAGGAATATCTAATTTCCTTATTAAAGGAATTACAATAATATGACAAGACCTTGGTATATCATTTAATTACATATATACCAAGGAAAGATTAATTCTAACATCCCCCTTTAATATTTACTTGGGGAGATGAGATCAATAGGTATGACACCCAAATGTTTACAATGATTTTGAGATGTTTCTTTTGAAAGAGTCTTTAGTAGATTGTTGGTAGCTTGATCATCATGCATTTCTTCAACTGGATTGATGGAGCTTGAATGGTACATAGGAATGTTTGCTAAGTGGATAGGACTTTGACAATACAAAGATGTAATTGCTTGTGGAGGTGGGCCCAAATATTCAAGTGACCATTGAAATTATTGAGACACATTTATGTATTTTGTATGTTCATTTCCAATAGGAAATAGAGGTGAAGCATGATCAATACCTGAGATTGCAATAAGGCCAGAACCACTAGTAGAGCTCCCATCAATGGGATCTCCTAGTGCTGAATCAGTAACACTTTGGAAAGGAAAATCATATTGTGAATCATCAATTATAGAATTAGAAACGCAATATTTAGTTACATAAAAAAAATATATAATGTATTCATCATAATAAGTAAAATCAAGAGAAGTAGAGCTAGTATAAGCATTACCATTATTATCATTATCTTCCACAAAAAACATAGGATTAGTATTATCATCATGAATTTCATCGTGAGTAAACATATCTTGCAAAGTAATATTAAGAAAGTTAGAGATAATTTCCTCTTCTTGTTCAAGAATATCATCAACATAAGAGCAAGGATCATCAAATTGTAGTGCATCATAATCATTTTCATTAG
>MU224856.1:426737-443727 GCA_018584345.1 Thuja plicata | reverse complement strand
AAAGTTAGAGATAATTTCCTCTTCTTGTTCAAGAATATCATCAACATAAGAGCAAGGATCATCAAATTGTAGTGCATCATAATCATTTTCATTAGGAAGATCATAATCAAGAGGGTTATTCCAAGAGCATTCATCATCACATGGTTCATTCCAAACAATATTATCATCATAATGAGAAGTAGGCATCTCATACCGAATAGCAAAGGCTTGACGAGTGTTATGATTTTGAGTATTAGGATTAGGGGACTTCTCATGTTTAAGTTTCTTAAAATAGTTATTGATCACATGGCCATCTTTTCCACAATAATTACAATGAGGTCTATTAGAATGGTTATGATAACCATTATTATGATTATGATTATGAGATCTATTATTATGCAATTTAGACATGAAGGCATGTTCATTAGATTTAAGTGACCCAAATTGTATTAACTTAGCCTCTTCTTGACGTAAAAGATTTTGAAAGATAGCATAAGTTAATTGAGATGCTAACAAAGGAAGAGCTAATTGAGAGTGAATATTAGTAATGAATTGCTGAAACACTTTAGGAAGGCATTTTTTAAGAATAATAGTAATTAACCTAATGTCAGATAAAGTAACATTTATATCACTAAGTTGAGTTTTAATAGCATCAAACCTGAGTAAAAATTCATCCATATTTGAAAAATTAGTATACCTTAGGTCCTCAAAGTTGTCTTGGAGTTGAATCTTACGGGATTCAGAAGAGTTGTCATACGTCTGTTGCAAGATCGCCCATGCTTCATGAGCTTTGGTTCAGTGTCCAATTAGGACATAAAGATTAGGAATGATGGAGAGACCAATCAAACCAAGGGCTTCTTCATTTTTTGTTTTCCAAGCATCTTTTTATGCTTGAGTAGCAGAGGTAGCTGGTTCAATGGACGCATCTGTAGCAACTTTAAGTAGATGTTTAAAATGACATAGAAATGAAACATGAGTTTTGCATTGATGGTAATTAGAACTATTTAGCTTGATTTTAGGAATTAACGTTGACATGTTTAATTATCAAAATTAATTGAAATAAAGCTAAATACAAGTTGCAGGATATAATGATGAATCCAAAAAACTAATTTAACGTGATTCGTAAACAAAGGTGAATGAAGAAAGATATAAAATTATGTTGCGATGAATAAAGAATGGAATACAAAGCAATATATAAATTTGCGAGAGGAAATGGGCAAGGATGAAAGTTGAGCTAAGAAATGGAGAAACAAACTTAATCAAAATATATCTACAATGTTACTTTCAATATAAAAGATGTTGTGTGAGAGAGAGGCAAAAGATAAGCAATAAAATATATCTACAGAGAGAATAGATATTTACAATACCATCTGCAGATGTTAATAAATCAGTGAACTTACAGGGGGCATAACTTTTAAATGCAACGTTAGATTTTTCCAAATGTTTAATATGTTTTTGAAAACCTAAATAGCTAGAACTCCACTGAAGTGATTTTCAAAATGATGTATAGTTTGAAATTTATGAATGCCTGAGTGTGGGTCTATAAATATTTCTTCAAAATTGATAGTCAGAGAAATGTTTAAATGGTTTTCATAAAAGGAAAAATATAAAAAAAAAAGAGATTAAGAACTAGAGATAGATAAATATGTTTGAAAAACCTGCAAAGTATTAGAATATAGATTTCTGAGAATAAAATAAAAATATATATGGAAATAACAGAGATGAGCCTACACCAAATGTTAGAGAAATAGATTGAAATCTGAAAAAAAAAATAAAGATAAAGCCTGCAGATTGTTAGAGAGAAAAAAAATTTGAAATCTCTTGTGGTTTCCCGACAGAGGGATTGATTAGTACTTTAAAAAAAACTTGAAATAGTTATGAATAGACTTAAATTTGCAAAAAAAATGAAAAAAATCCCTTCAAACAAGAGTTAGATCAGCAAAAAATCGATGTCTTCTACTCAACGAAGATATCTTTCAACTATTCTTGCATGCAACACTCAAACAGGGATTAAACTAGCTCTGATACCATCTTAGAAACTTAAAGAAAATAATGAAAATGAGAAGGAAAGAATCCAACAGAGTATGCAAAGGAAAAGATTTTACCAAAATACTGAGAGAGAGAGAGAGAGAGAGAGAGAGAGAGAGAGAGAGAGAGAGAGAGAGATTTCTTCAATTGATCAACCAATATCTCACCAAAATGCTCGAAGAACCATGACAAGAACACAAGGNAAACAGAGAGAGAGAGAGAGAGAGAGAGAGAGAGAGAGAGAGAGAGAGAGAGAGAGATTTCTTCAATTGATCAACCAATATCTCACCAAAATGCTCGAAGAACCATGACAAGAACACAAGGATTTGAAAGGGGAAAAGCAAGAAAAAAACTCCTTGTGAATAATATGAATATGGCACAAAGCCTAAAGAATGAGAGAAATAAGCTCAATAAAATATTGAGAGCAATGAGAGATTGAGAGAAGAAATGAGAGAGATGAGAAGATTATTAGAGCAAGTGTGTGAGAGACATCTCTTAAGTAGAGATGAGTAGAGGAGTTTGCATGTAACTCCCTTCTCCTATGAATGCCACATCCACATTGTGTGTGTGCCAAATGTGTGATTCCTCTTAAGGAGGAATATCTAATTTCCTTATTAAAGGAATTACAATAATATGACAATATCTTGGTATATCATTTAATTTCATAGATACCAAGGAAAGATTAATTCTAACACAAAGAATGGTTATTCTCTCCGCTTGATTTTTGATCCTATCTGTGATGTGTAAATTTTGTCCTACAACTTAGTCATTCGAAGCTTGTTGCATCCTTATTTTCTAAAAGGATTCAAAGATGACTAAGGCTTTCTATAAATAGCAAGTTGTATTATATTGAAAAAGATGGTAAAAATAAGACCACAAAGGAGACTTTTGGGTTGTGTCTAGTTTTTGGTTTTGGATCAACTTGAATGTATTGATATTAGGATTACATTAATAAAATACAATGGAATCTCCATTTTTATACCAATGACATCTTCTTGCATTTACTATAAGCTCTTGTATGTTTAATTTGTAAGGCATTTTAAATATACTGGTTATAAGATAACTATGTTATTATTTCTGAGTTGCTTTCAAGGAGGGTTTAAATCTTGCAGATTATTATAGAGGGTTAGGGTTTCTGCATGAATTTGATATAGGGGTGTGAGGGTGAGAAGATAGTTTGTAAGGCATTCTATCTGAGGTGTCATTTGTGTTTCAATTAATTATTCTAGGTGTATGCATATTTCATTCTGACTCTATGGCCCATGATTAGGCTCTAGTCAAACTCTGAAAGGAGGTTGTTATCATCAATCAAACATTAATCAATCCTTATATTTTTGTTATCTAAATTACATGTTTAGATAATTTTGTGAAATACAGTTCATCTTAGTGATTCCTTAAAGAGAGAATCAATAGGTTAACCTTCCTAAGCCAAATGGCTTAAAAAGAAGAAGGATCATTGAATGCTTGATCCACTATCAGACTTGCTGGAAGATAGTAGTCTGTTGAAGGTGCACCCACCTGGGTATATGGAGCCCAAAGTGTAGAAGGGTTTTCATCTTTTTAATTAGCCTTTTCCCTGTGAGAATTTAGATTGGGAATTAAAGAGTCAAGAAAGCATTCACTGCTACATACTGATTCCACAAGAAAAAGAGCTAACATACTCTAGAAGTAATGTTTTCAGTTTTTGATGTTTGTTGTGATGGAGGAGTTGGATTGTCTACCATTAGTACTCCAAGAGTGTGAAGGGCTGTAGTACTAGCAATTTCCAAACAAGAAGATCATTGTACCATCTTCCTTTTTACTTCTTTCAACTCTTCTTCTATCAGTCTTGCCTTAACACCACATTCATGTATAATGTTATCAATTTTCCTTTTCCTCAGACCTCTAGTGTGTTCTTCTCTTACCTTAGCTGATTTCTCCTCATATGTATCACATCTTTCTTCTGATGTATCAATCTAAGATGCAAGAACGTGTTCAACTTGCATGATCAATACCTCTGAACTTATTTCATACTCCATTGGATAACACCATTTATTCCTAGGTGTGATTGCCTCAAAGCATACACAATCAGTTTCAACCATAAAATAGATTGTATCCTTGTATTTTTCAACAATATCTTCATGTAATCTATATCTAGTTTTCATTTGCCTCTAAAGAATCTTAATCATACAAAACAATACCCCATCAACCCATGTTTGATTATTTCTTCTGTAGCTATATGAAATTTGAATACCAGTAGGTATCCCTTTTCTCCAACAACTAGGGTGCATGCCAAGAAATTTGTGTTCAATGTGTATAAACATATGCATCAATAGTGAGCCAAATCTGAAGGTCTTTGATCTGTCTTTCTTTATCAGTTTAACATTCTCCAGAAATTGTTGTGCCAATACTTTGCATACGTTATATTTCACATTTTATTTCACCATTCTCCATGCCATAATAATGACTCATGCATATACCAAATTAGGTCTACTATTGTAGTATAATTTGTAGCCAAGTATCATAGAGATTAATCTCACATCTTGTTGAAAGATGTCATTTAAATTTTCATCCCTCACCTATTCCATTTCCAGTGAGTTAGGGTTTTGAATTATTTCTTCACATGTTTTTCTACAACAAGAATGATGCCAGTGTTTTCCAGTCCAATAATATCATGAATTAAGTCACTACAGATCTTCACAAGCTGTTTTCCTTTCCAAATGAACTGATCAGGTACTTTTCTCAATAATATCTTGATCCATTCTATTTCGGTGAATTCATACAAATCTAGAATTTTCATTATTCTCAACTAATCAATGTGTTTGTATTCATCTATCATAATTCCTTTCTTAGTATAAAAACTCCATCTCAGTGGAAATCTAACCAGTCCCAAGTATATCATACTTACAATGAATGTAAGCCCTAATATCTTCTACGTGTAATATGCCATGGGGGGTCTGAGAAAATGCTCCTTCAAGATCTTCTTCACCAGTCTTGAAGGGATGTTTCTTGAATTTATACCTAGGTTGATCTATGACATCTTAAATAATAGGTGCATCCATAGCTAGATTATGTAAATACCTCTATCCCATTGAATTCTGAGTATTTGCTTCAATTGATCACACATGACAATTGTAGAATAGAATGAGTTCCTTCATTTTCTGATCTCTTTAGGTCACTCTTGTCAAATGGTGAGGAAATAGATCATTGTATGGTGCTTTATACAAGCTTTAGTTAGAAGAGTTTATTTTACTCAATACTGTCCAGTCGACTGTATATCTTGCGATCACAATATATATGCATCGACTGATGTTGTACTCTTATATGTATATTGCATTATGTTTTCCATGTTCATACCTAAGCTCACATGAGCTGAATCCACATGTTACAGGGTGGGATATAATCTAATTTATTTATCCAATGCTCCCCCTAAGTCCATGATTGACCAATTAGGTTAATCCTGCTTTGCTACCATTAGGCAAAGATCGAGTGGCATCTTCTATCTCTCCCTGAACTAGTATCTCACTGTTTCTTTGATCTTCCAAATTTTAACACTGTTGTTATCTTATGCTTTCTTAAAAAAAATTTGAACATAATTCTTCAAATCTGCAACACTCTAGCTAATATTGCTTCCACTCTTTTGTGAATTCATAGGAGGTGGTACTCTTCTGTGGTTTACTCAATTATACCTACAAAAATTTGCTATATGTCATGGATTATTGCATTTCTAACATATAGGAGGTCTTCTTTCCTAATTTTCTTACATCTTACAATAGTTCGCAATGTGTCCAAGATTATGGCATTTGTAGCATGTAGATTCTCTTCCATTGTTTTGTTTATATCCATGTTTATTAGGTTTCCTGCATTCTACTTTCTTGTGCCCATATCCATTGCAATTAAAACAATAACCATTTTTTTTTTTAAAAGGGGCATTACCTCTGCAGTCTCTCTTCATGTGTCCAAATTTGTTACAATTAAAGAATCTACCTTTGAAGGGTTTGACCTACGCTCTAGGTTCTTCAATAGGAGGTTTTCTAGCATCAGTTTTCTCATAACATTTCTCTTCCTGATTCTTTGAGCATTCGGCTTCATTGAAGCCAATACCAGTCATATCACCTTTAGGTTTCTGTATGTCTCTATGCTCATCGATCAAATCACTACTAGTATGAAGTTTATTAATGTGTTTCTTTGCTTCAACAAGTTCACCTTTTATGATCTGATTGTATTTCTCCAGTTCTAGATACTTGTTCTTGTAGTTGTCAGCCTCATTATTTATTTGATCTAGTGCATTATTTAGAGATTCTTCAACTTTCTTCTTAGGATCCTTTTGTATCTTAATTTATTTAGTCATAGCCTCATTCTCAAGTTTAAGGGTTTCATTTTCTTCTTTAAGTTTCTTTATTTGATCTAAATTATCTTCGTCTGAATCCTCTTTTATCTGAACCATAAGATCTTGTCTTTGACTTCTGGAAAGTTAAATTCATTCCTTGATTTTCTTTAGGAATTTCTTAGCTCTTCGATTGTTGAATCTCAATTCTCCATTCTCTACTTTTGCTTTGTCAAGGTTTTCAAGTGCAGCATCAAATTTCTCTTGCAAAATATCCAAATCTATTCTGATCTCCCTTAAGCTATTAGAATTTCTCTCCAAGGGCCAAAAGATCTGATACCAATTGTTAGGATTGTATAATACTGAGAGGGGGGATGAATCAGTATTACTAAACTTAATTAAATTCTTCAACCAATTAAACATTAACCATAAGCTTGTAGAAATGAAAAGAACATAAGAAAATAACACAATACTCATAACACTATTAGTTGTTGTCGAGGAAACCCTGGCCAAGGGAAAACCCCAGTGGGGATGATACCCACAAGCATGCACTAAAGTATAATGTCCCTATTAGGATACCTAGCCTTGTTAGGAATTGAATATTATATAGTACATTTCCTTGTTAAAGGGAATTAAAACCCTATTAAAGGCATACAACACCATGTTAGGGGCCAATTGAGCATAGAACACTACAATAAAATTCTGTTACAAAATGTTCTTAGTAAAGAACAATAACAACCATCTCCAATGCTTAGATAGTTCCTGTTTATAGCTCATGAATGATCTATGTCATCCTCTTCTCTATCATTCGTATATATCTCATAACATATCATCAACCCATTGCCTTTTACTTCTACAAAAGATCTTACATATATATCTTTCTCTTTCACCAAGTCGGCTCTGAATGCAAATATTACATAGTTGTCTTTCAATACAAAATACATTCAACAAAGTAAATATCAAATGCATAGTCGACGCTCTAACATAGTCAAATTATAGGTTATCATCAACTATAATCCAACTCCGATTGACTGAAGTCCACGTCATACTCCCTTAATCCTCGCTACTGTCAAACTGCTCTGTATAACTATTTTGCTGCAGTCAGTTTGTCTTCAATTCTCTATAACTCATCGTAGACATTACCAAAAAAAATTGACCTTAGGTGGAGGTCACACATACTCCATACCATCTTCCTCTAAGCTCGCATGTCATAACTCATCGATCTTGATCTTCAAAGTACCCAAAAAAATTTTATATTTCTACTTCTGTACTTAGTCAATTTATGAGTTAGCAAAACTTAACTTTATAGGAATCGATCTGTAAACTAGATTTGTTGCCACAAATGACAACCAATAAGTGAATCACTTTACAAAAACTTGATCACTTTCCAAAAGGTATACCTTTCTTCCAAGGTATTGTCAAATCATCTTTTTAGGATGGAGTGTTTTGTTCAATTAGGGACAGGGATAGCTTCATGGAAAGCTAGGTGGCCTTCAATGGCGTGTGAAATTATTCTAGTTAAATCAGTCTTAGGCTCTATTACTAATTACATATTAACGGTACTTTTGGCCCCTAAATGTGTGATAAAGTGAATCAAAAAATGCCTTAGGGATTTAATCTCGAAGGATGATATGAAGGATACAAAGAAGGTTCCACTGGGCTCATGGGAAAATCTATGTAAACCTAAGGATAGTGGAAGTGTGGGATTACATAGAATCATGGAGAGAAACCTTAGTTTAGGGGCCAAGTTGTCTTGGAAACTCTACGAGTCTTTGAATTTCCTTTGGGACAAGATCATCAAGTGCAAGCATCTCGACTTGGATGAGCCTAAGAGGACTTTCATGATTTGTAACCTCCCTAAAGGCTTGGTAATGTGGAATATTATTGTGAATAGTAGAGTCATCATTCTCCCTCATTTGTCCTAGGTCATTATTTTTGGTGGAAAATAATTTTTTTTGTCAGACTCTTGGAACGATTTTCCTTAGTTAGATAATTGTCCAGTAAGTTTCATTGAGTTGGGGAAGACTTGGAAAAACATTGGGGTCACATAGTATCAGACTATTTCACTCTAGAGGGGATTACAATTTGTAGGAAGGAATGTTCAGGTTTGCCTATTCCTTAATCAGAGTAGACAAAGATTTTTGAGATCTTCAAACAAAGACATCTTTTTTGAATGGGGAACAAAAAAAGATGATTTGAATAAAGAGAAAAAGTGGTATGTACATGGTGAACGAAGGATATAGATCTGTGGTCCCTTATTATGGCCCAACTATCCCAATGGTATATATTACCTTGTATGATGTAGCGCTACCTAAAGTTGGCACCTTCCTTTGGATGGCTATCGAGGAAAGAATACTGACTAGTGGTCTCCTTAAACACCTTGGCTTTGCAGCCACTTTTCTTTGTTTGTTTTCCTCCAAGGAGACTGAAGACAAATCATTTCTTGGTAGGTTGTGGTTTCACTATGTGGAGATAGATTTAGGGAAATTTAAATTGGTGGGGCCTTCGCCATGTGAATTGAAACACGTTTTCCTCCAATGGCCCTACTGTCACAGAGATTCCTTCTCAGTCATTTGGTGAGTTATTCCGGTCATAGTTGTATGGTTCCTGTGATGGGAATGAAACAAATAGATCTTCAAAAATGAGAAAGCCTCGGTTGAGAAGGTTTGCCTCCTAATAGAAAGATATGTTTCTGAATTGGTTAATGCACATGTCGCCAAATATAAATCTCTATCATCAACCTTTACTTCTTTCGATAACTCTATCCTATATAATTGGAAGCTCATATCTATTCCCATCAAGGGAGTTCTCGTTGGTAAGGAACCTAAGCATTAGACTAGAAGAGAATCTAAATGGCTTCCTCTGGTTTAGGAATATGTCAAAATGAATTTTGACAGGGCTTTTAAGGGTAACCCGGGGAGATCAGGTGCTAGTTTTGTCCATATGAAAGAGGGTGGGACTTCTATAGGGGTCTAATAATATTGTTTAGACAAGGGCCCTATTGTGTGGGATTAAGTTGGTGAATCACTTAGGTATCTGCAACCTTCACATTGAGGGGACTCCCAGGTTGTTACATAATCTTTGTTCTAAAAATAAGTGGTTGAATAGGAGCTTCAATATATTATTCAAGAATTCTAGACTTTTTCCACATTTAAATATATATATATATATCATTGTTTCCAAGAGGCCAACAGGATAGGTAACTGGTTGTCCAACCTGGGTGTTGAGTTGGAATTGGGTCGTTGGGATATGGACTTCAAGTCAATAGATCCAATGAAATGCCTGCATTTTTAAGTGATGAAATTCATGTGTGTCAGCATGACACTAGGACATAAAGTCTTGGGGTGTGTGGCTTCTTGGTGAAATATTCTTTATAAGGCTTGGAGTTTTGCGGCTTCCTGATGCCACGTGTGTAAAATTCATAATACTATTTATTTAAATTTTGGGCTGATGTATGTATTCACATGGACCAAGCTAGTGGGTAGTACACATGGTTCCCAGAATAGTTTTTGCATTTCTTTGCATGCACTCTGTCAGCTCTCCTCCGCTTCGTCATTTTGATCACTTGGTTGCTATTCATCCGTAGGAAGATTTGGGCAATCCTTTATACACAAGGTGATTAATGGGGCATTTTCACCCATATTTCCTAATTATTACATGGCAACCCCATTTTCTACATAAGGCATCCTGTCTCTTTCATCTTTACAGTCTATTTTGAAGAACTCATGGTTTTACAGGGTTGGTTAGAATATCCATAGGGCATTATGGATTACAGATGGTTTAATAATTGAATTAACCTGGGCATTAAGGATTGGTAATATCCACTACCAAACCCTTACCTTTCTAGGCATATGAAGGTCACATTTAAAGTGGTCCTTGTAGAGGTGCTCAAATTAGTGCATAATGTGATTGGCGATGGCATTCTAATTCTAGAGGCCCCATGCCAATTATTTCATTCTCAGGTGGTCTTGGTGTTCTTGTCCAACCTTTATGATATGCTACTAGACTATAAGATTTTCATGTGTATTGCGTCCATGTTGCTGAAGGGGGATTTTCTTTCATTTGATGATCTTCATGATGTTGTGAGGGGATATGCTCTGCGTGAGTCTAAGGCATGGGTTGGCAGTTTATTTCCAGTTGACCATCTTGACAACAATAGGGAGTTCATCATACTGTATGTGTGCTCAAATTAGCTTTGCAGAATAGAAATTCATGCCAATTCAAAGGGGAGGTGGACAAAATCAATGAGTTTCTCTCAAATTGCATTATTGTGAACTCTTTCCTTCTCTTTGACAACATATCATTCATTTTGGCTTATGTGGAAAAGTGGAGTTTGGTGGCTTCCTCGACTCCTCCCTTTCCAATTTTGCAGGGAAACTCTCCAAGATCCTCATCCAGAACTTCTAGTGCATCTTCCAGGGGCGACATCTACAGTGCATGTTGTTCCAAGAAAGGTAAATGGAAGGCTGGGGAGACCTAGTCCCCATGCCTGGTCCACATGAATACCGCCATTTTTGCAGACCAAGTGTCAAGTCTTCCCACAATCAAGGGTTTCTATAGCTTTTTGGTTTAATAAATATATTGTATCATCTGCCCAAACATGGGTGCTTTCTTGGGCCTCATCAATTTTGAAACCCTTGATGGTACCTTTGGGTGTATTTGTGCTTCTGAGGTTTATCTCAACTTGTATGCCATTTTTTTTGTATGGTCAAGTATTTTGGTTTTTGGCAAGGATTGGGGGTTTTCTTCCCTGCTTCTTTCCCTCAAGAGCCTCTTTGAAGTAGTGTATCTAATAATTATACATTAATAAAATATAATGGCTCTGCCATTTTTGGCAAAAAAAAAGTTAATAAAGATGTGGTGAAGGGTTCTTCCATTTTGACATATTAAAAGGTAAATTTATTATTTATATATTTTTTTAATAGGTGGATGAGTAAATTTCTTATCATAAGTTCTTTGGTTTTCTATTGCATTTTGTTTAAACACATTTATTGAATTTTTTTGATTGATAAAAATTAAATTTTTAAATTTGAAATCTTAAAACTTTGATTTTTATCAATCAAAATTTTAAATGAATTTAGATATCAAATTTTTAAAATCATTTTGTATCTAAGAGGATTTGATATCATTGTTGTACATGCCATGTTTGCACTTTGTCAAAATCTTACAATATAAATCATGTAATATATTTTTATTTGAAGTTTGCTTCAATCGCTCTAATATCTCTATTATTTTTGACACCTTGACAATTTCTAGCATTTTATATGTCATTTTACTCTTTTAGAATATGTATTAACTTTATTTGCTTCATTTTTTCTATCTGTTATGTAATTTTCTAATAAGTTCATAATAAAGTTAAAAAACCAAATTTATTTCCCTATTGAATAATAATGTAACACCTAATAATATTTTCCATGCTCGAAAAGAAGATGTTCAATAAGGTGTGTGCATCATGTGTGTCCTCTTGGTTTTCAATAATGTATCACCGACATCTTGCACTCAATGTCTGCCTTCGTATAGAGGAATTGAGTGCTAGATATTGGGTGAGAGATAGAATGGTAAAGAAAATAAACAACAATGTACCATGGATTGGTCAAATAAAATTTGATAATTATGAACTCTATTTTAACTTCTAATATGGACCAAAAGTCAAAATGGATTTCTAGATGTAAAATTATATAATCTACATATTGAAATTATAGATTTTTGTAATTGGTTAGTTCCTCTTTACCATGAGATTTGATATCTTTACCTTGCTGGATGCATTTGGAAAATTGTTATTAGAAGAATGGTGAACATTAGGAGGCACACTCTTTAATGAGCTCAATATGAAGTTTATGAGATTTTTAAAGGGATAATCTCATATTAGTTATCACTTATTAGACCAATAGTGAACATTAGGAGACACACTCTCTCTAATTAGCTCAGTATGAAGTTTATGAGGTTTTTTAAGAGACAATCACATATTTGTTATCACAAGGGCCCACCTGAGGACTGGTTGCTTACTACTCTTAGTTTCATGTACAAAAAAATTCACAATATATTAGGTCATGCCATCACTCAGGTTGTTACATGCACACTATGGGATACACACCTTGTATAATGTGAAGTCTAATCTGACAATTAAGGTTCACAGATGACAATGAGAAAAAAGAGTTATTACCAGTACATCCTTGGTTAAGAAATATTTTTTGAATTTTTTTCGCAAACTATTTAAACATGGTATCTATGACTATATTCAATTTTGATAACATATGATAAATGGTTAGTCATTTTTTTGAAAGCATAAATGGTTAGCTGAGTCAAACTATATTCAAATTATTATTTCACAAATATTTTGAATTCAATCTTTAAAAATTATATTTATGCCTAAATTTTATTTTCATGATATATTATAATTATTGTAAAATGGTTGATTACTTTCAAACAGTAATGTTATTTCATATATATTATACTAATATTGATTAATTAAGTTTAACAATGTGAGGTGGTTTGTACAATAAGAAACACTAAAACCATGGTGATTTATTCATATTCATACATGTTAAATATGTTGATATTTATGTCCCTCAACATATTTTAGTAGGTATGCTGATTTAAATAAATTTGATTTAACTATTCCTAAATAGTTTTTTATAGATTATTTTAAAAAAATTTGTCCACCACAATAATTGGAAGGCTAAGTTTAACGAGAAACAATTTGAATGCATTTGTGGGCCCTTCAAGTTTTCACGGGCAACTAACAAAATAAACTTTAATTTTGTAGTTACGCTGAGAGGCATTCTTACAATGGAAGCACAAACTCAATTTTCAGCATGGGCATATTCTTAGGAATATTCTGTGTATATAAAAAAGAAGTGGTTGGCATTCCTGGCAGTTACAATAAGCATACAAAAATGAAGAGTTACATAAACATAGCGCTACATGCAGAAATAAAAAAGGTTTGGTGGGAGTTACAAAAAAATAAATTACAAAAAGAAAAAAAGAAAAAGAAAAAAAAAGAAAAAATGTCAAATGGCATTAGGAAAATCTGAAAATAAAATAAAATTAAAATATAAGGTCATAAAAGGCCGAAAATAGAGTAGTGCCAAATGGCATTTGAAGAAAACTAATTTTTTTAAAAAAATTGCATGTTTTTTTGGATTTGAAGAGACAAGCATGCAAAGAGGAATTTGAATAGACAAGGCATGCAAAGAGGCATCTTTTGAGGAAGATGAGGAGATGCTCTAAATTATAAAAGAGTTCTTCCATCATTTAATTTGTTGTTTTGCAGAGTAGTGAGAGCTTTGGAGGAAAATTGAAGAGATAGTTTTGGAGGAGATTTAAAAGTGAAATATTTATTTCTTTAATTACTTTTTTTTTATATAATTTAAATATTTAGATTTAGATTTAAATTTAGGTTTAATATTTATAATATTTCCATTTAGATTTAGTCTATATTTCTTTAATTACTTTATTTTTGTATATAGTTTAAATATTTAGATTTAGATTTAGGTTTAATAAGTTTATATTTACTTTTTCATATTTTAAAAAATGGAGAACAATATTTCATTTAGATTTAGATTTAGTTTATAATGTTTTAATATTTTTATTTATTTTTTAATGTTTTAGATATATTTTATATATTATTTTTAGATTTACTTTTTAATTTTTAGATTTATTTTATAATGATTAATTTTAATTTATAATGTTTTTATATGTTGCCATATTTTCAAAAATTTCAATATATTACATTTATTATAAAAAAAAATTTTTAAGGCAAAAGTGGCAAGCCACTATAATATTTTATTAATATCTGATTCAATATTACATTTATTATTTAAATATTACCTTTTATTTAAATATTGTTTTTTAATATTTTAATTTTTTAAAAAAATTTAAAAATGCTAAATGACATTAAAAAAATTTGAAAATAAAATAAAATAAAATATAGGCTATAAAAGACCGAAAATAAAAGAGTGCAAAATGACATTTGAAGAAAATTAATGTTTTTTTAAAAAATTTGCATGCTTTTTCATATTTAGAGAGGAATTTGGAGAGACAACCATGCAAAGATGAATTTGAAGAATCTTTCATATTTATTTATTTAATTAATTTGATTTTATAAACTTCAAAAATGTCAAATGACATTAGAAAAATCCAAAAATAGAAATATAAGACCATAAAAAGTCAAAAATAAAGGATTGCCAAATGACATTTGAAAAAAATTAATTTTTTTAAAAATATTTGCATGTTTTTCAGATTTAGAAAGGAATTTAGAGAGACAAGCATGCAAAAAGGAATTTGAAGAGTCTTTCATATTTATTTCTTTAATTACTTTATTTTTTATACAATTTAAATATTTACATTTAGATTTAATATTTAGATTTAGATTTAGATTAAAGTTTAATATTTATATTTACTTTTAAGTATTTTAAAATATAGAAGCAATATTGACATTTAGATTTAGATTTAGTTTATAATATTTTAATATTTTATTTACTTTTTAATATTTTAGATATATTTTATATATTAGTTTTAGATTTACTTTTTAATATTTTACATTTATAGTTATAATTTACTTTATAATATTTTAGTTTTAGTTTATAAAATTTTTATATGGATGGCAATGACGTCATATTTTCTAAAATTTTAATATATTATATTTATAGTGTAATATTTTAATATATGAATCAAAATATTTAAATAAAATAAAATTAAAATATAAGGCCATAAAAGGCCAAAAATAGAAGAGTACCAAATGGCATTTGAAGAAAACTAATTTAAAAAAAAAATTGCATGCTTTTTCAGATTTGGAGAGACAAGCATGCAAAGAGGAATTTGAAGTGACAAACATGCAAAGAGGCATCCTTTGGGGAAGATGGGGAGATGCTCTCAAATTATAAAAGAGTCCTTCCCTCATTTAATTTGTTGTTTTTAAGAGTAGTGAGAGATTTGACAGAGAATTGAAGAGATAGTTTTGGAGGAGATTTAAAGGTGAAATATTTATTTCTTTAATTACTTTGTTTTTGTATATAATTTAAATATTTAGATTTATACTTAGATTTAGGTTTAAGATTTATAATATTTCCATTTAGATTTAGATTTAGTCTATATTTTTTTAATTACTTTATTTTTGTATATAGTTTAAATATTTAGATTTACTTTAAATATTTAGATTTAGATTTACGTTTAATATTTACATTTACTTTTTAATATTTTAAAATATGGAGAGCAATATTGTCATTTAGATTTAGTTTTAGTCTATAATGTTTAAATTTTTTAATGTTTTAGATATATTTTACATATTAATTTTAGATTTACTTTTTAATGTTTTAGATTTACTTTATAATGATTAATTTTAATTTATAATATTTTTATATGCTGTAATATTTTTAAATTTTTTAATATATTACATTTATTATTTAAATATTACCTTTTAAAGTTAAATATTATTTTTTAATATTTTAATTTAAAAGAAAAACTTTAAAAATGCCAAATGACATTAGAAAAATCTGAAAATAAGAAAAAATGAAAATATAAGGGCATAAAAGGCCAAAAATAAAGGAGTGCAAAATGACATTTGAAGAAAATTAAATTTTTTTAAAAAAATTGCATAATTTTTTAGATTTGGAGAGGAATTTGGAGAGACAAGCATGAAAGATGAATTTGAAGAGTCTTTCATATTTATTTATTTAACTACTTTGATTTTATAAACTTAAAAAATGCCAAATGTCATTAGAAAAATCTAAAATTAAAATAAATAAAGGAGTGTCAAATGACATTTGAAATAAATTAATTTTTTTTAAAAAATTGCATGCTTTTTCAGATTTAGAGAGGAATTTGGAGAGACAAGCATGCAAAGAGGAATTTGAAGAGGCTTTCATATTTATTTCTTTAATTACTTTGTTTTTGTATACAATTTAAATATTTAGATTTAGATTTAATATTTAAATTTAGATTTAGATTTATATTAAGGTTTAATATTTATATTTACTTTTTAGTATTTTAAAATATAGAAGGCAATGTTGCCATTTAGATTTAGATTTAGTTTATAATATTTTAATGTTTTAGTTACTTTTTAATATTTTAGATATATTTTATATATTAGTTTTAGATTTACTTTTTAATGTTTTACATTTATAGTTATAATTTACTTTATAATATTTTAGTTTTAGTTTATAATGCTTTTATATGGATGGCAATGCCGTCATATTTTCTAAAATTTTAATATATTATATTTATAGCGTAATATTTAAATATTTAAATTTAAAATTAATATTGCTCTTATTTGAAATATAATTTTAATATATGGACAAAAATTGTTGGATACAATTGTTTAAATTGTGTATTGTCTTTGATGTTACACAATTGTCATATCAGTCATCAGACAGAGTCTACCGAGTAAAGAATGTCATATCAATCATTAGACAGAGTCTACCGAGCTCAAAATGTTCAGCAGGCAGTTTACCGAGTCTACCGAGTTCAGACGGTAAGAGAAGCAATTTACAGAGTCTACCGAGCCCTTCAGAATACTATATCGAGAAGTTAGTTACTACCGGGCTCACTCAGTCAACAAACAAAATTCAGTACTTACCGAGTTCAGTCGGTCATCAAAGAATATGTGATGGAAAGTCAGTCTTTACCGAGTTCGCAGTACTTACCGAGTTCAGTCGGTTACCAAAGGATTTAGCAGAA
>MU224856.1:405615-426637 GCA_018584345.1 Thuja plicata | reverse complement strand
CTCTACTTCAAACGTTCATAAAATATGCAATAATCATGATAATGTCATCAAACCAATTGCATGCCCTCCGTATGGATGTTACAAAACCAAATTCAAAAGAAGCACATTGATATCTATTTTATAAAAAAAGTTATGTTATACGAAGTCATTGTACCTTTTTGAAAAAGACATTTTCACCAACATAGCAGTTTAAGTGGGAGAAAAAAAAATTATTAAAATCAATTCAAAAAAAAAATATATATATATATTTAGAATCTAGACAGAAAATCCTAAAATACTCTGGTTTACTTCATCTTCCAATTTCAAACAGTTTAACGACAATATGCATTTGAATGTGAAAGTTTTTCTCAAAATGTAGACTTCAATGTCCGTTTAGGCAAAAAAGTGTAACCCACTATTGTGGTATCACCCCATAACCGTACATCCTAACCATAAAAATCACCCTAACTATAACTCTAACCCTAATCCTAACCATAAAAATCACCCTATCTCTAATCCTCACCCTAACTCTAACCCTAATCCTAACCCTACCCTATCCCTAAACCTAACCCTAACTCTAACTCTAACCCTAACTCTAACCCTAACCCTAACTATAAAAATCACCCTAACCCTAACTCTAACCCTAACCCTAAACCTAACCCTAACTCTAAGCCTAAGCCTAACTCTAACCCTAACCCTAACGCTAACTATAACTCTAACCCTAATTGTATTCCTAAAAATCACCCTAACCTTAACTGTAACCCTATCTTAACGCTAACTCTAATTATAATCCTAAACCTAACTCTAACTCTAACCCTAACCCATAACTATACAACCTAATCATAACTCTAACCCTAACCCTAACCCTAACCTAACCCTAATTCTAACTCTAACTCTAACCATACTCTGAGCTCTAACTCTAACCCAATCCCATGTCATGCATCCTAACCATAAAAAATCATCCTAATTGTAACTCTAGCCCTAACCTTGACCTTAAAAATCAGCCTAACCCTAACCCTAACCCTAACCCTAATCGTAATCTTATCTCTAACCCTAACAGTAACACTAACTCTAACCCTAACCCTAACCATAACTCTAAACCTAACCCTAATCCTAACCCATAACCATACATCCTAACTATAAAAATCACCCTAACCCTAACTGTAAAATTCACCCTAACCCTAACCCTAACTCTAACTATAACCATTAATCATAAAATGTCTTCAATGTTGTGCCGCGACTACTACTAGCTTATATATACTTATATATATAATACGCCGAGAGTAATCCTTCTCGAGGCGCCTATTTTAATCATCCCTAATCCACACCAAAAATAGGCGCACTCAAGAAGGATTACTCTCGGCATATTATATATATAAGTATATATAAACTAGGTTATAAAAATTCCAAGGAAGCACATGGATAAGCTTTATCCACGCAGACATACATTTCAAAGTAAAAATGAAACAAATGTGGATCCTATCGACAAGAACATAAACTTAAAACTTAATACAGACACATTTAATGAAGAGAAACATTGCTCCCAGAGCAGCTCTATCATAACTACTAATGGAAATGAAAAAATGCTGGAAAGATTCCCTTTCATCCCAAGGAATGGAGTGATTACAAAAAATGCACTTTCGGTTTATTGAAAAGTCATTGGAAACTTCCAAACAAATGCAAAATATGGGAGCAGCGACAGGCTGCGTAAACTGTTTGACTTAATGCCAAAAATGAAATGTGAATTCATGAAAGTCGTGATTGCGGAATGAAGAACAAAATCGATTTGTTGAAGAGACTTGAGAAAATTTCAACAAGATCCACTTCGCCTAGCTTATGGCTTGATGTGAGTTGATATATATGCATCCAAGAAATTTGGAACCGAGAATACATGTAAACTGTTTGATAGAATGCCCACTAGACATGCGGTCTGACTGGGATATACACAAAATGAATTTGATTGATAAGGCATTGAAAATTATAAAGAAGCTGCATTAGGGTGAAAGTTACTTGTAATAATATTCCAGGGTATGCTTATAGAGTGGAAGATGTTTCTTCTGGCGATCCCTGTAAACTCATATGCGAAATAGATCTAGACTGCACATGATTCGTACAGAGGAAAACAAATATATCACTCAATTTGTCTCTCTGATTCAAGGTCGTCATGAGGTTACCAGAGACCATGAAATAGCAAAGGACTGTATAACGGGCATTTTAGAGGAGAATTCAATTGAAGAAGTTGTGAAAGCATACAGATGTGTGCTTCTGTGAGGTTTCAAATCATGTAGTGGTTTGTGTGATTTCTCAGATATGAGGTTTCTGTTTAAATTTATCCAGCATTGTGAAGGAGAGGAACATAGAATTTTGATGAAATAATGTAAAGGGAGTAGCAAATGTATAACAGATTGATTGAAATATGGAAAGGATGGCAAATGGGGAAGTTAATAAAAGAAGAGGATGAATGTTTGCTGGAAAATTGCTTTAGGCATAATATCTTGAAAGTTGTGTTTAAGATGTGGTGGGGAAATTTTGCAATTCCAAAGAAGATGCAGATCCAGATGGAGTAAAATCTAGTTTTCACTTGACTTACAGGCCCTCTGTCAATCGACTAAGGAAGTTTGTAGTGTGTAGTTGGTATTTTCTTGTTTTGTGAACTAAAAGGTGTGAGGGTTACACTAATAGTAAGATATAGTTGTTAGAGTTTTATTTGTATAATTTTTAGGTCAAAGAAAGTAAATTGGTTTTATGTATAAAAATCACCATCTAATGATTTTGCAAGTCTTATGCATCTATGATTAGAGTTAAAAATAAACTTTCCTGTAAATTGGGATATGATTAGAGTTAAAAATAAACTTTCCTGTAAATTGGGAAAATATATGTGTAATAGTAAGAACAATTTTAGACTAGTTTTCTCATGTGTATCTTAATTAAATTTTATATAAACATTTTTAAAATAAAGAGGGTGTCACTAGTCAACCTAAACACACTTTGTTCAAGATTTATATCGAAAAAAGGAGAATATGGATTTGATAATTCTATGTACCATTCAACTCTTGAAATTTGATGAGATCTAATAAAGAAATCACCCAAACATTTATGAACAAATATAATATTATAAGTCTAATAGTATATTCCACTACATTTTAACTTTTTTCAAATAGTATTACTATTTTAGAAAAAGTGATAATTTTATTTTAGGTTTTATAAAATAAAATTCAATCTAAATGTGATAAATTGATGGAAGAGACTTTCTCAGTGTGAGATGTCTACGAGGGCCAATGTCTTAAAATTGGCTGGTTATTCTATTACAGATTCTAGAGTGTTCAATTTTTCCCTGTGATCAATTTCACCTGTGTGAGACATGTTGCTTTCAACCTTTTATTTATTTAAATTATTAAATTATATTAATTTATGTCTATGGTATAGTTACTTTAATTTTACAAAAGTCTATTTTAAACCCCATTTACACTATGCTAATTTATTTATCATATATACAAATCTTAATTTATTTAAGATGTTAATTTAAATTATTTTTAGAGTTATTTTTTTACAAAATTTGATACCTTAAGATTTAAAGCTTGAATTTTTGGTTTTGATTGTGTATGTTTTTTAGCATCAATGTTTCGGATCACACTTCATGATCCATCATCAGGATGTAAGAGCAAAGAGCATGCATGATATGTAAAAATAAGGCACAACACTTATTTTCACATATCCTTCATGCTCTTTGTTCTTACATCCTGATGATGGATCACAAAGTGTGATCCGAAACATTGATGCTAAAAAACATACACAATCAAAACCAGAAATTCAAGCTTTATTCAAATGGATTGTGGAAATCTGATCAATTTAACCTTAAGATTTTTTCTATTAAAATCAAAATTGTTGAGAATTCTATTTTTTTCATTACTTGTTATTGGTCATTTCTCGTATCATTTGTTGTTCTTGTACCATGGAGGAAACTCTATATTTAAGCGCACTTGAACTAGAGTGTTACTAGGATGGGTGACCTTCTGGGAGGTCCCATTGTTTCATCTCTGTGAGAATCACCTAGATGCAATGAGTGCTAAGTGATTCATTCATTCTCATGAGAGATATGTTTGTGTGAACCACTACTCATGAAACATGGGTCAACGAGTTTCACTAAAAAAATCTACACAGTTCAACCCAGATAGCAATATTATAATTTGACTTGTTGTGGAAAATATCTCCTACTTATCGATTGACGAGCTTAAGGAGCTTTCTAGTGAATGGTTCATAAGGCACAACACTTATTGAAGGGTTTACAAATGAGGTTCCAAGTAGAGTGGCTTTAACCATAGAGGAAACTCCATAGATAAGAGTGCTCGAGCTAGAATAGTACTAGGATGGGTGACCTAGGAAGTCTCAGTGCTTCACCACTGTAAGCATCACCTAGATGCAATCAATGCTACGTGTTCCATTCATTCTCATGAGAGACGGGTTCATGTTAAACACTACTCATGAAATATAGGTCAATGAGTTTGACTCAAAGAAACAATACAGTTGAATCCTGATAGCAATATCACAATTTGACTTGCTATAGAAAATATATCCTACTTATCAAGGTTGGAGTGATCACAGGATGAAGTTATTTGAAAAAGGAAAATCATCCATCTCATGCAGCTTCCATTATATAAGGCATTAATGATCGTACTCTAAGAGTTAGGGTCTACTTTGATATCTCTTCCATTCATTTCCAAACCTAAGACTCCCAAAACTTTGTTATAGATATATAGCAAAGGCCATTCTATCCATATCAAAGCACGATGAGCACATCTACCATGAGTGAATTTTGGAGTATATCGATTCAATACTTCAATAAAGTAAACAAATGTACCCCACATTAATGCTTTTCCATCAAAAGCATGCCAAGGTGAACAAAACCCGTGACATCACGAATATGGGCTCCTACTTTAAAATTCCCATTTAGCTTGGACAAGGAGGATGGTAGCAAAAGTTCTACACGTCACTTATATATCTACATCCCATATAATCACAATTGTTTAAAGCACCGTGTGAAACTATAATCATGACTTGTTCTCGATACCCATTGGCTTCTATTCCTATGAATCACATTTTCTTGAAAGTTTTTAAAGCAATTTCAACAAACCCATTTCAACAGTGATCTGCAATACTTATAATTCCATGTCGTGAGGTGACATCTTTTTTGGTCGCTGTGTCAAACTATTTAGATCCATCATTCCACGGAGATTCCACTAGGGTGTTGATAAAGTGTTTGGTTTTGTACCAATAATCATATAGCCTTTTCAACAAATCCATTTATGAAAATCTTGCAAATCATTTCATTCAATAAAATGGCATTTCTTTGATGTATTCTGCCAAACCGATCGACCTTTTACTCTTCCATGTTTTGTATGCATGTCGACCATCCCTAGTAGCAAGATGATATCTCTTTTCCTCACTTTGTTTAACAATCTGCGAGCTTTGAAATTCATCAACATTTTGTATGCATGTCTATGCGCACTGTCATAGTTTTAATACCGATGATATTATGAGACAACCATATCTTGAATTGCTCTGTCAAACTCCTCGTGTGCTTTGTTCATGCTTTCACATTTTGTATTTAAGTCCATATGATCATTTTCAACTATAACTTTCAATAAAAATTCTCTAGCAAGAGCAGTGAGGATGGCAAAAGAGGTGGTGGGTTTGGATTTTACAATTGTAAGTTGCATTCACTGCTATATTTCTAGATCTGCTCCAACAAACCAATTTCATCCAGACCCAATAAGCAATGATACATGTGTGAAAGTTGAAAAGAAATGAAAAATACAGAACAAAATTAACAAGCACAAAAGAATACAGAAACACAAATTTATCATGATTCAGTAATATGCCTACATTCATACTTGCAGAAAAATCTATTATTAACTTCTATGATACAAAAGGATTAAAAGAGCTGTAATATTTGTAGTTTACAATAAAGAGTATTCATATCTCATGAAGTGGTCGAATGGACACAATAAAGAAGGGAAAAAGAAACCATTGGGCTTCACACCCCAACAACCTCCCACTTGAAGACCAACAACTGCTGTAACAAAAAAGACTTCCCTGCGTCCTTTAGTCATCATATCTGAACAATACCGAGAAGAGCTCGACAAAAGTCAAACTTCTCCTGGGTAACAACCTTTGTGAGCATATCAGTTGTATTCACTTTGGTGTGAATCTTCTCCACATGAAGCTTGCCTTCGTCAATCAAATGTCAAATATAATGATAATGCAACTCAATGTGTTTGGATCGACGCTGCAAAGTATGATGCTTAGCCATAAATATATTGTTTTCTAATTATGTTGTCTTTCATATGTATCAGTGCTGCAACATTTGGATGCAATCTTCCTACTTTTTCAGGAGAGCTACATCATAGAGACCATATTTTTAGCTTCACTATACATGTATTAATTCTATTTAGATATTCAAACATTTTCTTACGTTGATTTCATTATACTTTTCAATTCATTATTTTAGATTTTTAAATCTTTAAATATCTCAAATTTTAAGTGAAATTTATCTTTAATATAGCTTATTTATTTATTTTTGATAAAAATGGACATGCCATTATATTTTATTAAACTACTTCGGAAAGGCTCCAGGAGGAAAGAAATAGAAAGAAAACCTCCTTTCATTGTTATATACAAGATGTGAAGACCAAACATAGAGCACTATACTATGAGTAAATATTGCCCCCACAAAATGACTTTGTCTCAACCCTATACACCTGAGAATCAGAGCTGTGAAATTTAACAAGCCCGTGACAATCTTGACCAAAATATTACCGCTTTATATCACATCAGATTTTTACAAACAAAACTCGAGTACTATACCCCCCAACAAAACCCAAAAAACCACTAGATCCTCAGCCCATTAGCCTCTCGGCTTTACCATGCCATGATAGTGGCATAGGTATTTGTAGGCATTCCTTGAAGACGCCGAGTCCGTAGTCGATGAGTTGGAATTTAGAGAAACCTCTAAGGAAGTCGGTAGTGGGAAGCATGAAGCAGCAAGGCTATCACTAATGGAGAACGAAAGAATAGTAACCATGATGTCAAAAATATTATACGCCTCCGCCATAATTGCTGTTGGGATGAAATCAACCAATAATTCTGTATAACTGTGAAAAGCTGTTGAATCCGTACCAATAATTCCTAATTTAAAAGTATCATATAATTTAACAAAAACCATATCTTTATCTAGCCTTCTCAGCGGGCAAATTCCACCAACCCATGCCTTTGAACTCCTAATCCTATAACCCAAAACAACATGATGTATACTCTCTGCCATTGCAAAATTTGGTCTAACAACCTTGTCTACCATTTTCAGGAAAGAAATATAATCTTGGGTTAAATTGTAAAAGTTAGAAATAAAAATAGAGAGGACCTGAGAGTGAAATATGCTTCGCGGTGAGGATGGTAAAAGGACATGCTCACCAATGATGCACTGAATAGCAGCCAACACCTCATCTAGAACAAAGTTGAAAACTACCTTCATGTTCTGCTTCAGATAGTCGTCTAGAATCGGGCACTCCCAGTGATGAATTGGGAGGCAAATCCACATGTTGAGATCTTTGTACTCACACCAAAGAATCAAAGAGAAAATCACACCACTCCCAGTAATGGCCGATAACATAGCAAAGTCGACACCCTAAGTCTGCAGGATGAAGCTAGACAAAGAAGAATGGAGAATATAGAGGAGAGCCAAGTGTAGCATAAATGCCACTACCAATCATAGACACGCATTGTGGGATGGTGATCTGTCCTTTTAATTGTGGTATTAAAGTGATCAGTTCCCAATGTGTCACTTCATCCAAAAGCATTTAACCAGTGCCTGCCAAAGGGCTTAAAAATGGCTATCATCATACCTTCACACACTCTGAGGTGATGCAAAGTACATATAAAATTTGATGTGGGAAGAAAAGAAACACACAAAATATGATGAGCCAAATCTGGCATAAATCTGTTATCTGAGCAAGCTGACGCCATACTCCTTGGGATCCCAAAGAGTGACAACCCTGAAGTGACCTCATCCAACACACATATGTCTCAAACAACCATGCAAAGGGTCATTTCCCTCTTAACCCACTTTATCCCCTTAACCTTAGTCAAAGAACTTACTAGGGGTTTGTACTCCCAAAAAAATTGAGCCACCATCTAATTCAACCCCCTAGTTGGCTAGCCAATCTGTGAGCCCATTCGCTTCTCTATAACAGTGTGAAATCTTATATTTTGTAAATTTTAAAAGCAACTTCCTGGCATTATTAAGAATGTATTAAATCTCCCAATTCAGAGAGGCTTGAAGTGAGAGGGTAGAAGTAATGATTTGAGAATCCCCCTCAATGTGAACATCCTTGATTCCCTATGATACAACAAGAGATAAGCCCAAATAAAGGGCCCTCACCTCCACAATGTTATTCGAACCAACTGGGATCTTGGTACTAACTGCTCTAACTACTGACAAGTTTGATCCCGTAAGGACGTATCTGACACTAGAGGCCCCTGGGTTGCCCTTAGAAGCCCCATCAATATTTAATTTAGTAAAACCATGATCGAGAGGTTCCCACTTAATCTCTCTCCTAAGCTCCCCTTTGGATTGTTTACCAATAAGGACACCTTTGATTGTAAATCCTCTTATTCCTTTCCCACCAGATGCTCCAGGTCACATTTACTAGAATGACTCTCCAAATGTGACCCAAGATGGTATCTTTATGTAATAATGGCCACTTATCGAGGAGATGAATACGTGAACCTAGAAGGGGACCATGCCAACCTAGCTTGCCCAAGATCCAATACCAAATTTCCTAAGCAAAGGGGCAAGAGACAAATAAATGATCTGCTTATTCCAAGTGAGATTTACATAAAACACAGTGAAAATTGTTAGCAATACCAAGCCTACTTAAACGGTCACTAGTGAGGATCCTCTTAAGAATTGTTAGCCATAGGAAAGATCCTGCCTTAGGAAGAACTTCCAGATGCTAGAAAAGATTGAAGAGCTAAGAATTAAGATGACGGGCATGACTTGTAAGATGAAAATACCCCTGGTTGACAGAGTATCTACCATCTAGAGCAGTTGACTAGATCAGTCTATTAGAAATCGAGTGGATATGTAACTACCTTTGATCCAACAATCCTTTAAGAAGCACCTTTTGATCTTGAGTAATGCCAATCTAAGACATATCTTTCCATTCTACCTTACAACCTAAGGATGTTTTAGGAACCACAAAATAATCCTTAACCTAATATCCCCACAATTGTCGGAAACAATTCTTAGTTGAGAGGAGTATGCCTAGAACACTAGCAATAGGTAGCAGACTAGTCCATGAGTCATCCCAGAAGTTTTCTATATTCCCCAAGTTTATAACCCAGGAAAGGTGATTGAGGACAACTCGTCGACATTTGAGAACAAAATTCCACATTGTAGAAATGGGAGGAGGATTCTTAATTGTGAAGATGTGAGCAAGGTCATCATTGTTCAAGTATTTAAGTCTGGTGATTCTAGCCCATAAAGAGCCTGGATTTTCATACAATTTCCATGAGAGTTTGGCCCCTAAACTAAGGTTCCTCTCATTAATTTTATAAAGACCTACCCCCCTGTAGTCCTTCAGAAGTGAGATATTATCCCAAGAAATCAAGGGTATCTTAGATGTCACATCAAAGTTATCTTTCCATATAAAGTCCTGAGACTTTTTATAATCTTGTCAATAACAGCCATAGGTGTCCTCAGTACCAACATGATGTAATTAGGGATGGAAGAAAGCACTAACTTGACAAGGAGGATTCTCCCTACTAGCAATAGCCATATGGCTTTCTAGGAAGTAATACAGTCAGAAATGGATTTAAAAATGTTATCCCATAATGCTGCCCTACATGGGCCTTTAAATAGGGGAGTTCCAAGATACTTGCTAGGGAGGACATTAAGATCAAACCCTAAAAAATTTAAGATAGCCTCTTGAGTATTCTTAGGAACATTAAAGAAGAAGGTCTTAGATTTGGAAATGTTAAGTTTCTGGTCCGACAATTTGTAGTATTCTACCAAAATTTCTTGGATATTTCTTGCTTCCAGTATAGACACCTCAGAATATAGGAGGGAATCATCAGCAAATAGAGTATGAGTGACTGCCAACTGTGAATTATGAAGCGAGATGCCAATCAAAGACCCCTGATCTTGTTTAAAAGAGATTAACCTACTTAGCCATTCTGCCATAATAATGAAGAGAAAAGGTGACAAAGAGTCCCCTTGCCTAATTTCTTGTGAAGATGAAAAGAAGTCGCATGGGGAACCATTAATCAATACTAAAAATTTGGCACCCTTAACACATGCCAAAATCCATTTTATCCACTTAGTGCTAAAGCCCATCTTATACATGACTTGTCTGAGAAACCCCCATTTTACTCTGTCATACACTTTCATCATATCTAGTTTAAGTACCATGGTCTAGAGACCCTGCACCTTAATCAAATGGAGAATCTCATGAGCTAGCAGAGCTCCTTCCACTATATCCTTCCCTAGAAAGAAACCTCTCAGTTGGTCTGAAATAATCTCTGGGATAATTTTTCCAAGACATACTGAGATGGACTTGGTGATAATCTTATAGATCGTGTTACACAAAGAAATAGGTCTGTAATAAACAAATGAGGTAGGATGGGCACCCTTTGGAATTAGCTTAATAAAAGTGTTGTTAAATGACCAAAACATGGAGGAACGACTCCTAGAATCCTCCATTGCCTCCCAAATATCCAACTTCATGAATTCCCAACACTTTTGGAAGAACAGAGGAGTAAGACCATCTGGGCCCAGGGCCTTGTCAACTTTCATGAAAAACATGAAGGACTTAACCTCCTCAAGGGTAAAAGGTTGCAGCTAAAAATTATTTTTTTCCTTGGAAACCAAAGATGGGATGGAGTGCAAATCTGCCTGAGGATGAACCATATGATCATCCGAGCTACTAAGGAGGTTTTGGAAAAATCAAACTACTTCATCCTGAATATCCTTTCCACAACTAAGAATGTTATTAATAGCATATTTGTATTGAAAAATAGCCTTTCTTTGTCTACTAATTTTAGCCGATGCATGAAAAAAGCTGGTATTTCTATCTCCATCTGACAGCCAAAGTTATGTGGACCTCTGCCTCCAATATATTTCTTCCCTATGTAAAACTTATTCGAATCTGTCTTGCAAGATTTTCTGGGAATCATAGAACTGTTGAGACAACCCGTGTTGTAAGATGTGTGCATTCCATCCATCCAGCCGATTATGGATATTATGCTTTTCTGAAAAAATATTCCCAAAACTGTGTTGATTCCATTCCTTTATTTTGTCTTTGAAGAATGTCAAATTTTTAAACAGTTGGAACATCTTATACCCTTTTACCATTGGGCATTGAGACCATAAATGTTGGAGGAGTAGGGGGAATTCAGAGTCTCTGAACCACATGCGTTCGATCTTAAAGTATGACTTTGGTTTAAAAGTATTGCTAACCAGCTCAACCTCCAAAGACAACACATAGTGGTCCGAACTGGAGATATTGGGGATATTGGATTGGGAACAACCATTTCCAAGAATCCATTGAGAATTAAGAAGAAACCTGTCAAGACGGACACCAACAAACTGATGTCCCTTCTCCTATTAGACCATGTTATCTTCTCCTGGGAAGGACAACAGTCATATAGAGCATTAACCTCAACTAAATTCCTAAAGTCTTGGGTAACTTTAAACAAGGGATCTGCACCCCCAATTTTGTCCAAATCCCCCAGTGTAGCATTAAAATCCCCTCCTAGAATAATATTAGAATCTCTAATGTGAGAGATAGTAATCGACAAAGCATCCCATAGACGTTGCTTGGCGGAAACTGAAACTCGGCCATAAACATTAATCAGCGAAAAGGAGAGTGCAAAGACTAAGACCTTAGCGAACAACCAGTTAGCATTTGAGGCTCCTAAGTCCACTTTACACTTATGAGGCTTCCATAATACAACTAGCCCTCTTGAGGCACCAGAAGAGGGGAGTTTATTAATTTATGCTTATAATTTGATAAAAATGTTTTGATGAAAATTTACTTATAAAATAAATGTTCAATATTTTCTATTGGTTCTGATTTAACTGTCGATGAATCTTTTTTTGGGAAAAATATATCACTTTAAAGGAAAATGCATTTGCCTTCTACTTCTTTGAAGTTACAGGCTTTTACCTATTCTTTACATTCTTTTAAAAACCTCAGTCCATTCTAATGCCTTTATTTTATGTTGTACAAAAGTCAGTAAGTAAATTATTTGAGTATTTACTATATTAATTAAGGAAACACATTTTACTTTCATTTTATTTTAATTTATGATTTCTATTATAAGTTTTTTTTTTCTTTTCTTTTATTTTTTGCAGCTAAAATTACCCCATTCATTCCCTTTGCAACTATAAATTGCTAAGTTTTAGAAACACAAGAAAATAGATTTAGAAAAATATATAGATGTTCATGTCATGATATTAAGAGAGGGAAGAAACACTTTGAAGAAATTGTAGTGTTAAGTTCACAAATTAGAATTCAAAAATGTATGAAAGCTTATGTGATGGAGTTAAGAATTTGATGTTTATGACATTTTTATAATTTTGGACTATATATCTTTTTTATTAATTTTTTTAATTAATGTAAATTTTAATAATTTTTAATTTAAAAACAATTGAGTTGCTTTTAGTTTTTTTATTAAGATTTTCTTCAATTTTAAAGAATTTAAAAATTAGTTAATAAAGATTAATTAAATATTTAAGAGAAAAATCATGATTGTAGTATTCTTTACACAATTTTAGATATACCTTTTTGAAAGTGTTTCGAATTTTCCAAAATATTTCATGAATTTTATTTTATAGTTTCTAAGTTTAAAATTTAATTAGAATTTTAATATTTAAAATATTTTCAATACCATTCTATTTTCATGGAATCGCAAGGTGCAATAGAATCTTATTTTCTAATTTATTTGTGGAGCTACTCATTGTGAAGATATTTTATTTCCTAATTTATTATAATTCTATTAAGGTTAGAATATTATTTATTATATTAAATAGCTTATATATACTAACTCCTAAGATTTAGAATTGGTGAAATCTTATATAAAAAACGTACACAGCTTATTACAAGGAGGGAAAAAATAAAATCACCATATTTTTATTAAATTTTTAAATATTAATATATCTATTATTAAATACTGAAAATATTAATATTAAAAAGGTTAATAAAAATGTGTTGAAGGGTTCTTCCATTTTGACATATTAAAAAGTAAATTTATTAGTTATATATATATATTTTAATAGGTCCATGACTAAATTTCTTATGATAAATTCTTCTTTGGTTTTCTACTGCATTTTGTTTGATGAAAATTAAAGTTTTAAATTTGAAATCTTAAAACTTTGATTTTCATCAATCAAAGTTTTAAATGAATACAAATACCAAATTTTGTAAAGCATTTTGTATCTAAGAGGATTTGATGTCATTTTTGTACATGTCATGTTTGCACTTTGTCAAAATCTTGTACAATATAAATCATTTAATATAATTTTATTTGAAGTTTGCTTCAATGGTTCTAATACTTCTATTTTTTTTGCATCTTGACAATTTCTAACATTTTATATGTCATTTTACTCTTTTATGATGTCTATTAACTTTATTTGCTTCATTTTTTCTTTCCTTTATGTATTCTTTTAATTAGTCCATAATAATTTTTTTTTAAAAAAAGCATATTCCTTTCACTATTTATTAATAATGTAAAGCATAATAATATTTTTCATGCATGATAAGAAGATGTTTGATAAGGTGCGTGCATCATGTGTGTCCTCTTGGTTTTCAAGAAGGTGTCACAGTGGTCTTGCACTCAATGTCTGCCTTCGTGTAGAGATTTGAGTGTTAGATATTGGGTGAGAGGTAGAATGGTAAAGAAAATAAAAAACAATGGACCATGGATCAATCAAATAAAATTTGATAATTATCAACTCTATTTTAACATCCTAAATGGATGAAAAGTCAAAATGGATTTAGATTTAAAATTATATAATCTAAATATTGAAATTATAGGTTTTTGTAATTGGTCAGTTCCTCTTTACCATGAGATTCAATATCTTTACCTTGCTGGATACATTTGGAAGATTGTTATTAGACCAATGGTGAACACTAGGATGCACACTCTCTCTAATGAGCTCAGTATGAAGTTTATGAGGTTTTTAAAGGGACAATCGCATATTAGTTATCACTTATTAGACCAATAGTGAACATTAGGAGGCACTCTCTCTAATGAAATAAGTATGAAGTTTATCAGGTTTTTTAAGAGACTTTTAAACCCTTTTTAACAGATTTAAAGATAAGCATGTAAATTTAATGAAATGGAAATGAAAAAATGCTGACAAGATTCCCTACAAAGATTTCATCCCAGAGAATGGAGTGATTACAAAAAATGCACTTTCGGTTTATTGAAAAGTCATTGGAAACTTCCAAACAAATGCAAAATATGGTAGCAGCGACAGGCTGCGTAAACTGTTTGATTAAATCCCAAAAAGTAATGTGATTTCATGAAAGTCGCGATAGCTGAATGAAGCAAAAAATCGATTTGTTGAAGAGACTACAGAAAATTTCAACAAGATCCACTTCGCCTAGCCTATGGCGCGATGTGATTTGATATATATGCATCCAAGAAATTTGGAACAGAGAGTACATGTAAACTGTTTGATAGAATGCCCACTAGACATGTATGTCTGACTGGGATATACACAAAATGAATTTGATTGATAAGGCATTGAAAATTAGGGTGAAAGTTACTTGTAATTATGTTCCAGGGTATGCTTATAGGGTGGAAGATGTTTCTTCTGGCGATCCCTCTAAATTCATATGCGAAATAGATCTAGAGCGCACATGAATGCTGCAAGATTCGTACAGAGGAAAACAAATAAATCACTCAATTTGTCTCTCCGATTCAAGGTCATCATGAGGTTACCAGAGACCATGAAATAACAAAGGACTGTATAAAGGGCATTTTATAGGAGAATTCATGTGAAGAAGTTGTGAAAGCATACAGATGTGTGCTTCTGTGAGGTTTCAAATCATGTAGTGGTTTGTGTGATTTCTCAGATATGAGGTTTCTGTTAAAATTTATCCAGCATTGTGAAGGAGAGGAACGGAGAATTTAGATGAAACAATGCAAAGGGAGTAGCAAATGTATAACAGATTGATTGAATTATGGAAAGGATGGCAAATGGGAGGTTAATTAAAGTAGAGGATGAATGTTTGCTTGAAAATTGCTTTACGCAGAATATGTTGAAAGTTGTGTTTAAGCTATGGTGGGGAAATTTTGCAATTGCAAAGAAGATGCAGATCCAGATGATGGAGTCAAATCTAGTTTTCACTTGACTTGCAGCCCCTCTATCAATCGACTAAGGAAGTTTGTAGTTTGTAGTTAGTGTTTTCTTCTTTTGTGAACTAAAAGGTGGGAGGGTTCCACTAATAAAACTAAAAGAGGGGTAAAAATTTATTGATAACAAAAGAGAGCAGAACAAAACAAGACACAGAGAGAATTACAGAGCCTTGTCCTGGTCAACAAGTTGATCCAGCCTCTGAGATAAATCAAAGGGAAGCATCGAATGGTCAGAAATGTTCCAAGGCGGCCCATGCTCAGAAGCCCATCTAATAGTAAGATATAATCGTTAAGAGTTTTATTTGTATAATATTTAAGTCAAAGAAAGATAATTTGTTTTATGTATAATGATGATTTTGCAAGTCTTCGCATGCATTTATGATTAGAGTAAAATAAAATAACTTTCATGTAAACTTGGAAAATATATGTATAATAGTAAGAACAATTTTAGGCTAATTTTCTCATATATATCCTAATCAAATTTTATATAAACCTTTTTAAAATAAAGAGGGTGTCACTAGTCAATCTAAACACACTTTGTTCAAGATTTATATCGAATAAAGGAGAATATGAAATTGATAATTCTTTGTACCATCTAACTTTTGATATTTGATGAGATCTACTAAAGAAATCATCTAAACATTTATGAACAAATAGAATATTATAAGTCTATTAGTATATCCCACTACATTTTAACTTATTTCAAATAGTATTACTATTTTAGAAAAAGTTATAATTTTATTTTAGGTTTTATAAAATAAAATTCAATCTAAATGTGATAAACTCATGTTAGACGCTTTCTCAGTGTGAGATGTCTATGAGGGCCAATGTCTAAAAAATGGCTGGTTAATCCACTACATATTCTAGAGTGTCCAATTTTACCCTATGATCGATTTCACCTATGTGAGACATGTCGCTTTTAACCTTTAATTTATTAAAAATATTAAATTTTATTAATTTATGTGTATGGTATAATTACTTTAATTTTACAAAAGTCTACTTTAAACCTCATTTACACTGCTCTAATTTATTTATCACATATACAGATCTTAATTTATTTAGCACATATACAAATCTTAATTTATTTAAGATGTTAATTTATATTATTTCTACAGTAATTTTTTTACAAATTTTATACCTTAAGATTTTTTAATTAAAAACAAAATTTTTGAGAATTCTATTTTTTCATTACTTTTTATTGGTCATTTCTCACATCATTTTTTTTTCTTGTACCATGGCGAAAACTCCGTAGTTAAGCGTGCTCAAACTGGAGTGGTACTAGGATGGGTGACCTCCCGAGAAGTCCTAGTGCTTCAGCTCTGTGAGAAACACCTAGATGCAATGAGTGCTAAGTGTTTCAGTCATTCTCATTAGATATGTTTGTGTGAACCACTACTCATGAAACATGAGTCAATGAGTTTGACTAAAAAAATCTTCACAGTTCAAACTAGATAGCAATATCACAATTTGACTTGTTGTGGAAAATATATCCTACTTATCAATTGATGAGCTTAGGGAGCTTTCTAATGGATGGTTCATAAGGAACAACACTTTTTGCAGGTTATACAAATGAAGCTCCAAGTAGAGTGGGTTTAACCATGGAGAAAACTTTGTACTTAAGTGTGCTCGAGCTAGAATAGTACTGGGGTGGGTGACCTCCTAGGAAGTTTGAGTGCTTCACCACTGTAAGCATCACCTAGATGCAATCAATGTTAAGTGTTCCATTCATTCTCATGAGAGATGGGTTCATGTGAACAACTACTCGTGAAATATGGGTCAATGATTTTGACTCAAAAAAACTATACACTTGAATCCTGATAGCAATATCACCATTTGACTTGCTATAGAAAATATCTCTATCTTATCAATATTGGAGTGATCAAGGGATGAAGTTATTTCAAAAAGGAGAATAATCTATCTCATGCAACTTCCATCTTATATAATAAGGCATTAATGATCCACTAACACATTTGAGGTCAATTTTCGACCTTTAATTTTGACCAGGGCCTTTTTAGGCTTGTTAGATTCATTATTTTTTGTTTATGGGCACAATTTGGTCAAAATTTCTTAAGGGATAAGAAAAGGTCAAATAATTGACAAATGCATATTATAAACAAAAAAAATTAAAAATCGAAACTCATTGTTTACCGAAGCATTCGCGGGCGGGAGGAGGGATCGACTGTGAGTTGTTATTGTAAGTCATTGTTTGCTTGAAATTGTTTTCTACAATCTGTATTTCAAGTTCTTTCTCTGCTATTTTAGATAG
Source organism: Thuja plicata (assembly GCA_018584345.1). NCBI lineage: Eukaryota > Viridiplantae > Streptophyta > Pinopsida > Cupressales > Cupressaceae > Thuja > Thuja plicata. The sequence goes on along the minus strand of MU224856.1, from coordinate 408,972 downwards.
ATTTTTTAATTCTCTGCAGATCGATTAGGGTTATTTTTATAGTCGCTGCCCTTGCATTATCCATCCCATTCGATACCTTCCACAAATTTCTATGGTGGCGATATGAGATCTTCCTTCTTCATCTTGAACTAGTACCTTCTTTACTTATAATTTCTTGGCTGAAGCTTCCTCCTCCATGTGTATTCTTCAATTCTATCGCCTTCTTATGATTTTCTTTGTCACCTCCCCCAATTGTTGTAGCCCTAGATTTGATGGGATATGTTGATGTAATGGGGGAAATTGGGAGAATGGACTATGAGTGTCGACTAAGTAACATCACCCATCAAACACAACTCGCATCAACAATTACTCTCATTGACTGGTCTACGCGTGCGGAAGCATTAATACTTAGAATGTTTGTACAGTGGTAACAACAAAGAGCTGAGTATTAATTGGCCACAACAAAGGAATAAGCTACCAGTTGAAGATGAGAGGATTATGATAGGGAAAAGGGAGGAGACCCTTCGATAGATATAAACTAAAATCAAGAGCCAAATGCACTAATAATTGGAAGTGTAGTCACGTTAAATCCACAATAGGTTTTGGCACTCAACAAAGATAGAAAGAGATTTCATAATGGAGAGAGGGAAGGTTTGGGGTTTGTGTGGATCCACCTAGTGCAAACATAGCCATCATCTGATGACTTCCCTTCTATGCATAATTTTAGTATTTATAAGATATTACAATATGTCTTTATTAAGACAGATGGAAAGAGATATCGATCTACTAGAATATAGATGCACAATATTGATGTCTCATGAAGTGATCATGCTAGGCATCTTGGCTCATCACGTAGGGAATTGATTTACTATTTTAATACAATTTTGATTGTTTCCATATGGAAGGAGGAATTGGAATATCCAATCAGCGCTCTCCACAATCCAATCCAGAAAATAGATACTCAATCAACATTATGTGATAGAGAAAATTAATATTCTATATATATGTAAAATCAAGGAGTAAATTTAGTGAGGAGATATGGTGAAGAAATTCTATTACAAACTTCAATTACAATTACAACATTAGATTGCATAAGATTAAGGAAGCTAATAAATTATATGAAATTCCTACCTGGGACATTACACGTCCATTATTTAGTCCAACATTTCCAAGCCTTCATCTTCTCATCTACATCCCATTTCAGATTGAAAGCTTTTATTTACTCCACTGTTGATCTGGCACGACCTTAGCAATATTCCTCTAAATTGGGTACGTGAATATATGTTGGCCCAAGATGTAAGTGATCTTTAACATATTTCTTGTTGTCAAAAAAGATTCTCATCATTTAGAAATGTAAGCTTATCTTTGCCAAATATCTCTCAATATCTCGTCTAAAGAAGATTGACAAGTATATTAGGTTAGATTCAAAGGAAAGGGGTACACTTCCTTCTTCCTTTCCTTACACTTCTTATTAATTGAGCCCATTTTCCTCTATAAGAGATTATTACTTAAGTAATTAGGTAGCTTGAAAGGATTATCATGAAAACCATATATTCTTATATATGTAAATCTTGCGTATTAAATATTATAATTGCCAAATTGAGTTACGAGGTTTGTAAGTTCAAAAGAAATCTTGAATTCAACATTTCCATCAGGTTCTCATATAGTGATCACTATTTGAAGTTCTTGTTACTAATTTCAAGCTGAACTATGAGATGCGCTTAACCTACCTCATAGTGCATATTATGACTGCTGAGGGTAATCGTGATCACCATTTGGAATAGGGGTCTGTTTCACTGCAGTCTGTCATATTTTCTATTTGGATGTAATGGACTTGGCATTAGACTACAGTATTAATGGTTTGATTATGTTGTCTTCCTTGAAGGATCTTTGTTGCTATTTGGGACCTAAAATTTGTGTATGAATTACTGTCTATTGGACTGCATTATAGGCATTCTAATCACATGTCTTTTCTTTCGACATGATTGTATGAGAATTAGTTACTGACTATTAGACTATGTGAAGTGAACCTTATCAATCACATACTGGGATATGAGTGTTGAAGGATTACATTTCTCGCTCAAATATGCAATTATCAAATGCTCATTTCATGAGCGAGATTTTCCATAGTGAACTAATTTTGTACTTCTAAACTTTGCTAAATGACATGCCCACATTACTAACGACACTATATATCTTGAGGGAAATATCCTTGGATAAGTCAGCTTTTTTTTTTAGCTTATCAGCAAATGGGTAGTAAAAATGATTGTTGGATTCCAGAGTATGTTAGCACCTGTACATAAAACCAAAAAGCTAAAGTAGGGTTTGAGTTAATTATTTTCTTCAGGTTTGGATTTCCTCATTCTAGTGTTTGATATACTTTCGCATATCACATAGACAACTCTTTATGATTCTAAAGGATGTATATTAAATATTTAACATCTGACAATACAAGTATGAGAATAAATTACTAATTAATAGACTATATTAGAGTGAGATTAACTACATTGGTGAAGTACTATCAATATAACATATTGCTACTAGAGTCTGTACATGATGAATTTATGATCTACTTAACATTAGACAATGATAATGGTTCAACCTTCATCCTAGGGTGAATATGTAACCATTATGTTGTATGGTTTATGGTATATCTTGAAAAGTATCCAATTACTATTTTATATGAATATACTAACAATACTCTCATGAGTGTATTCATGAAGTCTGGGTTTGATGACGCTAATTATTAATCTTACTTTCTGTCTATTGTGTTATATCTTCTTAAATGGAGTTTCAAACTTAAGGAATTATTAGTACATATGAATGTTGGTGAATGACTGGTTGTATGCTCACTATTACACCAATTTGTTAGTACATATTGACCATAGTATCTTATTATGGATATGTTATGGAAAATGTTTTATGAGTTTGGTTTCCTAAAAACTCTAATGCTCAGTGATGAGAGAAGGGAATTTATCTTTTAAAAGAATGTGTAAACAATATTGTCCATTAGATGAAGAATGTGTACATAATATTTTCCAATAGATGAGATGAATAATGACCTTTAGATCTAGGGTACCTATGGAATAACCTAAATTTATTAAGAATTTGGTTTCCTAATAACCCTAATGGTCACTTGATAAGAGAAAACATTTATCTTTTAAAAGAACGTGTACACAATATTGTCCATTAGAAAAGATGAATAATGAGCTTTAGATCTAAGGTATCTTTAGACTTTTTTTTTTTATAAGCTCCTTAATAAGGTTTAGATTCTGATAACTAGATAGATACTAGTCAATGATAGTATCTTGCCCTCCTAGAATGGTGCACCTGAAGTGATTTTTTTTCATAACATAGACTCTTGAGTTAGTAAAAAAT
>MU224856.1:376102-399470 GCA_018584345.1 Thuja plicata | reverse complement strand
TCTCATGTGCTTGGTGATTGATCTTGAAAACTTTATCTCACATTTGGCTTATGGTAAAATCCTTCTTGCATTTCATTTTCTTGGATTACTTCATGTTCTTTTTTTCATTCTTTTAATACTTCTTACAGTATGCCATTTTTGTCATCTTCAATGTTAGCATACCATTACTATTCATTATATTAATAATTAATATTTGTAGTTGTAGGTTTATAGGTGTGTTTCTGTTACCACCATCAAACATTCTGCCTCGTTTGTACCGAGAATTATCTACCATTATGAATCAAATTGAAATGAAGTATCAGACAATACATGCATGTCCCAATGATCACATTCTATATCATAAAAAACATGAATTTGTAATAGAATGCCCTGATTATAATATTAGTAGATATTGGTTAAATCAAATAATAAAAAAGTTGCCTCACAAGGTTCTTTGGTAAATTCTCATTATTCCACGTCTTTAATGATTATTCAGGTGGACTAGCTTGGCACAATTTATGGATTACCATGTACGCAATAGAATTCAAGATGATATTATGAGAATGCCTATGGATGGTTTTGCATTTAAAGACATAGAAACAACATGACCACACTTTAAAGAAGAACCTCGTAATCTCAAGCTTTCATTGGCAGCGGACGGTGTCAATCTATTTGGAGATATGAGATCTGTTTACTCAGTGTGGCCTATTTTTGTTATTAACAATAACATTCTTTCTTGGATGCCCATAAAGAGGGAGCACATAATGTTGTCAATGATTGTACCAGATATTTTTCATTTAATAGTTATCTAAATTAATTTATAAACACCACATCAAAATGGTCATAATAATTATGTAATATTTTTGTTCATTCATCTAGGTAAGTACCAAGTTAAAGATATGAATGTGTATATTGAGCCCCTTATTGAAGAGCTGTTGAAGTTATGGAATGCGATCACTATGGATGACATTTGTAGACCAATAGGACAAACACAATTTCAATTCCATGCAATGCTTGTATGGACAATACATGATGCCCCTGGGCTAACTCATTTTTTTGGTATGTTATATATTGTTAAGGTCACATATATTTTGTATGTTATAGTGCTTACACATTATTGTTGTATGTTTAAGTTGCGCATGATAATTGTACATGATCCAATTGTATTGTATCTTTTAGGTCTCCAGACAAAGGGTAAATTTGCATGTCCAGTTCGTCATTCAAGAAGTTTAGGAAAGTAGGTGTTCGATGAGTTTAGGCACTTTCTCCACAATAATTATAAGTATCAAATTATTAAAAAAAAAAAAATTTAATGGGAAAGAAGAGACAACATCAAGGCCACAAAGAATGACACCTCATCTATGGAAGTTAGAATAAAATAGACTAAATCACCAAGGTAATGTCATTCCATCTAATTTTTTTTTTGAAATTTATATTTTGACATTGTCTTTTATTTACTAATGATGTAATTGATGCTCGTGAAGGTCGTTAAGGCATCAATGACCAACTTCCTTGAGGAAATCTTTGGAAATACAACTTTTGACAGTGTCCTGATTCTTAAAAAAGCATCCAAACATATAAAGACTATGTGAGACCAATATAGAAGGGATCTAAAGGATAACCCAAAGTACGAGCATCCTATGATTCCACCGATGGAGTGGAATGAAATAATGGAAGATGTAAAAGAGAAAAGGCTAAAGGGTGGAGGAATTCAATTAGAAGATGACAAAAGAAGGTATGTCATGATAGTATTAAGAAGGATGTAATCATGCACTAATTAGCGATCTTTGTAAATATATAATCTAACATGATTAAAACTTTTCATAGACTGCAAGACACATCAAAAGCTACAGAAGTGAGATTAAAAAAGGTTGGTCAACACAAACTTGGCTCTGGTGGCTATATGAAACTTCACTCTTGACTTGTAAGTAGCAACATTGGAATTTCATATCAAATTTTTATATATAAGGTTGCAAACAATTTTGTTTAATCAAATCATACATGCAAAACTGAGAATATTAAACAAAAAATATAGTGCACAGAATTCAATGTAGAGCCCATGGATGAAGACAAAAGAATAGCCATGAAGGAAGGCTATAAAGTCATGTCTGCATGCCTATGCAAAGAATCTGAAAGCCATAACAAAGAATCTGCTGCACCAGATGAGACACAGGTAAATTGGTCAAATGAAAAGTAAATCAAATTGAATAGTTAATTTCAAACATAAATTGACTATTTCATGATAACAATGTGCATGACATTTCACTATAGCCTTCAAATCCAATCACAGAACTTAGGCATGACGAAGTCCATGGTGTGCATCACAGTGGTGGAGGTATTAATTTGCAATTGGAAATAAATTATGTAATTATTAATAGAATTTAACATCTTTAATTGCAATTGGTCATGTAACCTTTTTTGAATATTTAATTTAGAGCATGTTGAGCATGTTGAGGTGGTGGCAGATCAAAATGTTATTGTACATGATGTAGAATTCTTAGGTAAAGAAAAATGCATGTTATGTTCTACTGGTTAATAAAATACATTTTACAGTAAAAAAAATGTATGCGAATTTAACCCATTTACTTGTTATTGCAGCATACCCCCCTTTAGTGCAGCAGCCTCTTGCTCCTCAAAACACAAGGAAGCATCATAATTTGAGATCACAACCACAAGAGGATGGGGAAGATATTCATGCTCCTCTCAGCCTTTTCCTTAAGAAATCTAAGAAAATCACCAAAAAAAAAAAAGATTTCTTAAAAATGCTCTTTGATAAAACATGTTTGATTAACTTTGTTGGATAATAAAAGAGTGTTGTTTTAAGTAATTATCTATCAATGTTGCATATTAATATTGAATTTAATGTCATGTTAATGAATATTGTTATGTGTTAATGAATTCTTGATTAGTGTTGTGTATTAATGAATGTTATATCATATTAATGAATGTTATGTGATTGTATTGATTAAATGTTATAGTACATAAATGGATGAATGAAGTGTGTAATTAGATGTTAATGGGGAATTTAGATTGATGTTTGGGGGAGGGGGGTGAGGCTAGATGAGCTTCCACCTTCACGTGGTTTGCCTTGTGAAGTAGAAGATATTAAAGTATTCTTGAAGCCAAGTGAAGCTCAAACTAACATACCTTCATTATTTAATCAATTTCATTCGTTCTAGGTCTTTTCTCATAAGTGCATTTTGAATGTGTCATTGTCAAGAAACTATCAAATAACAAACTGGAAAGGCCAATTGTCAACTTTTTTGGCATGATTCTACTTCATTGTGTGTAAGTATTCTCTTCTTGAATGCGTCAACCTCTCTTGGCAAAATTTGGATTATTTCATTGGTTTGTGTTTTTGAGTAGGTGAAGTGTTAAATCAGTTCATTTGGACTCCCATTTCCTCACACAGAGTAGAAATATATGTTAAGAATATGTAATTTTCACATAGCATTCATAAATCAAATATACATAGCTTGTCAAAAAAAATTCTGGGTCTTTGCCCTAAATCCCACAAATTGTTAAGAGTGTACGATATAGCAGCATAAGTCACCATTTAGGAGGGAAAAGGGGTTTTTGTGTCTAAAAACTCAGCTAATCCCTATATAACTAGTTGGAAGATGTTAGGGAAGTTGAGTTTTGGTTTCTTATATTGTAATCAACTCCATTTTTACGGGCAGGGGGCCTGTTGTGTACAGACAGTCACTGAGATATCAATAAAACAAGAATTCATTCAGCAAATTTTATGTTTTTATGCATTATCGAGGGATTTCGTTGTTCATTGGTTTTATTTCTGAATTCATGTTGGAATAGTAAGAAATCTAAAACCATTCTCTAATCTGTCCAATGCATTAAGAGTCATCCTACATGACTGTATTTTCACTTCTAGCGAACTAAGTTTGATTTTGTTAAGTTTCATCTATTTTGAAGGTTAAATTGTAAATAGGATCCATTGCATGGGTGTAGAGGCCTAGGATTCATGGAATGCATAAACTAACAATGTATTATAAGTTCTAATGATCTCACTTGCAGTGATTTTGAGTAATGAAGTGATCACAACCTGATTAGTGAAGGTTTTCTAATATAATCGATGGCTATGGTATAACTGTGGAAGATTGGGCTTAACAATATAGTGTTTTTATGATTTGAATAGTCTTGTATGAAGGTATGAATGGTGAATCAATCAAAAACTAATCCAAGAAGTGCGTGGGAGGCAAAGATTTCCAAAGCCCTACAATAAAGTGTTTGAAGCAACCTAATTGGGGCTTTTGGGGTTCCAAATGTTTTGGGTCTAATTCCTCTTAGGATATGGGGTTTTGAGTCATTTAATGACACTGTCTAAGAGTTGAGACCTTGGGGACATTTTCATGCCATAGTTGTTTTGTTAAATAATCAAGTTTTAGGTGTAATTGGAGGGGTACAGTGAGGGTACTGCAATTTGGTCGAAAGTAATAGTACCTAAATCTTTGATATATTATCATATGGCCAAAACCGTGTTTGAATATGTATTGAGTTCTGCTAGTGTTATGGGAAAGTGAAGATTTTTGAGACCAAAATTGTCACTGTAAAGCTACAGGACTGTCTAATTAGGGCTCTAGGCCAGTTTAAAGACATTTCATCATTGTAAGTAAGAGGCAACTCTATAAACCACAAAACCACCTTGATACATCCTTGTATACTCCAAATACACCAAATCTATCATCGGTTTACATTTAGAGTAGCCTTGTGGAGTTGGGTCTCTTGTAGCCATTGTACACTTGGAAGAATAGTTCATTTGTAAACCAAATTTGCATACCTTACTTTTTTTATCAGTCCACCACCCTATCCATTGCATCAGAAAGCATTTATATTAGACAATCATGTTTAGATGTTGATTTTTATGTAGATTGATTACTATCTAATGGTTTTAATGGGGGACTGATTACCATCTATAATGATTGTTAAAGTGCCACTAGCTTACCAAATATTCCTACTTTCCATGTCAAAACAAAATATTCGATGTACAATTTCATTTTATTCATGATATGACGGAAGATGTAAATGTTTAATTATAGAAATTAAAAACTTTGATAAATATTTCAAATGGAGTGACAAATCCAGTGAACATTGATAATTTTAGATGGTTTTTAGAGTTTATGGGCCTCACAACTCTTAGCAATTAAAATCTTTTTGTTTCCATTAGATCTTCAAAGATTGTAAATAATTGGGAATATTTTGGGATCAAGGTGTCTCAACCTTAACAACTCCAAGCATTTATTCAGTGATGATTTAATTATTTTATCTTAAGAATGTTTTTATATGTTAAATCAAATTATAAGTGCACTCTATGGTGTCATTTATGGGAGTGACAACTTGAGTTATCTTTATTCACTAGTAGCAAGCATGACACAAAACTTAGTTTTAAGAGCTAGGAATCACACTTTATATGAGTTACTAGAGTTATAGTTGATAGTTAACTTGTCAGATTGTTTGTTACTAGTAGAAACTTCTTTTTTCCAAAAAAATCAAGTTTGGAAGTTCTTAACCTAGCCACCTCATTTCATTGAATGGTTTGTCTATACACTAGTGGATGCATCTTTCTTTGATTAGCCAAAGGTTCATAATATACAATGTAGTCTGATTGATTCTCCACAAGCCCCTAATCTATCTAATTGGTGCAACTCATTGAAAGCTCTCCATGTTATGCATGTAGGCATATTCTATTTTGTGTTTGAATGACATGCTAAGTGGATGCTTTAGAATGAGAAGTTAATATTTAGAAGCTTGAAATTTTCATGTGCAAGTGTGTTGACAATTGACAAGTTGTAGTTTTCATGTATAGTTGTGTTGATAATGTTGTTTGCATGTGCATGTGTATGGACAATTGACAAGTTATAGTTTTGCATGTATAGGTTTGTTGATAATTAGTAGGTTGCCATTTTGCATTTTTTTTTAATTTTTCCATTCATGTTGGAATATTAAGAAATCTAAAACCATTCTCTACTCTGCCCAATGCATTGAGAGTCGTCCTACATGACTGTATTTTAACTTCCAGCGAACTAAGTCTAATTTTGTTAAGTTTCATCTATTTTGAAGGTTAAATTGTAAATAGGATCCATTCCATGGGTGCAGAGGCCTGGGATCCATGGAATGAGAAAACAAACATTGTATTATAAGTGCTAATGATCTTACTTGCAGAGATTTTGAGTAATGAAGTGATCACAGCCTGATTAGTGAAGGTTTTCTAATGAAATTGATGGCTATGGTATAACAATGGAAGATCGGGATTAACAACATAGTATTTTTATGATTTGAACACTCTTGTATGGTGGTATGAATGGTGAATCAATCACAAACTAAGCCAAGAAGTGTGTGGAGGCCGAGATTGGCAAGGCCCTAGAATCAAGGGTTTGAAGCAACCAAATTGGGGATTTTGGGGTTCCATATGTTTTGGGTCTAATTTCTCTTAGGATTAGGGGTTTTGAATCATTTAATGACACTACCCAAGAGTTGAGACCTTGGGGACATTTCCATGACACAATTTCTTTGTTAAATCATCAAGTTTTTAGTGTAATTGGAGGGGTACAGTCAGGGTACTGCAATTTGGTCTAAACTACCAATACCTAAGTCTTTGATATATTGTCATATGGTAAAAGCGTGTCTGAATATGTATTGATTTCTCCTAGTGTTGTGGGAAAGTGAAGATTTTTGAGACCAAAAAGGTCACTGCAGGGCTACAAGACTGTCTAATTAGGTCTCTACACCAGTTTGAAGACATTTCATCATTGTAAGTAAGTGACAAATCTAGAAACCACAATACCACCTTAATACATCCTTGTATACTCCAAATACACCAAATCTATCATCGGTTTACATTTAGAGTAGCCTTGTGGAGTTGGGTCTCTTGTAGCCATTGTGCACTTGGAAGAATAGTTTATTTGTAATCCAAATTTATATACCTTACTTTGTTTATCAGTCCACCACCCTATCTATTGCATCATAAAGCATTTAGCTTAGACAATCATGCTTAGATGTTGGTTTTTATGTACATTAATTACTAGCCATTGGTTTTGATGGGGGACTGATTACACACTATAATGATTGTTAAAGTGCGACGTGCTTACCGAATATTCCTACTTTCCATGTCAAAACAAAATAATTGATGAACAATTTCATTTTATTCATGATATGATGGAATATGTAAATGTTTAATTATAGAAATTAAACACTTTGATAAATATTGCAAATGGAGTGACAAAGCCAGTGAACATTGATAATTTAGATGGTTTTTAGAGTTTATGGGCCTCACAACTCTTAACAATTAAAATCTTGTTGTTTCCATTATATCTTCAAAGATTGTTAATAAGTGGGAATATGTTGGGATCAAGGTGTCCCAACCTTAACAACTCCTAGCATTTATTTAGTGATGATTTAATTATTTTATCTTGAGAATGTTTTCATATGTTAAATCCAATTATAAGTGCACTCTATGGTGTCATTTACTAGAGTGAAAAATTGAGTTATCTTCATTCACTAGTAGCATGCATGACACAAATCTTAGTTTTATGAGCTAGGCATCACACTTTGTATATGTTACTAGAGTTATAGTTGATAGTTAATTTTTCAGATTGTCTGGTACTTGTAGCAACTTCTTTTTTTCCAAAAAATCAGGTTTGGAAGTTCTTAACCTAGCCACCTCATTTCATTGAATGGTTTGTCTATCCACTAGTGGATGCATCTTTCTTTGATTAGCCAAAGGTTCATAATATACAATGTAGTCTGATTGGTTCTCCAGAAGCCCCTAAACTTTCTAATTGGTGCAACTCATTGAAAGCTCTCCATGTTATCCATGTCGGCATATTCTATTTTGTGTTTGAATGACATGCTAAGTGGATGCTTTAGAATGAGTAGTTAATATTTAGCAACTTGAAGTTTCCATGTGCAAGTGTTTTGACAATTGGTAAGTTGTAGTTTGCATATATAGTTGTGTTGATAATGTTGTTTGCATGTGCATGTGTATGGACAATTGACAATTTATAGTTTTGCATGTATAGGTTTGTTGATAATTAGTAGGTTGCCATTTTGTGGGTGTAGTTATTTTTGGTGTTTTACTTGTGCATCTTTAGCCTTAGACACACCATTTTGGAAGCATCCATGTTATGCATTGTAATCTTAGATATAACAAGTACTTATATTTTGGACTAGTAGGCTATTGTATTTTGAAGTATACTCATTTTAGGCTATGTAGATGATAAATATACTCATTCTAACAATTCTATCCAAGTGGATAGTGATATGTAAATTCAAGTATTGATCGAAGAATTAGTTTATTTGTACATATATTCTGTTCAAGCATAGCAATATGTTTTCCACTAATCAAATACCACTTTGTGCTACTGCTTAAATAGATCGAAGGAAGCTTGGTGACAAAGAAATACTTGTTTGAGACACGCATGAGTTTACAAGAAATGCTTCGAGCATTTTGTGTGCAAGAGAATACTTTGGCAAAAATATATGTGTTATGTCTAACTGGAATATTCATTTTGTGTGTAGAAACTTTTTCCATATTTTGAATTATCAGGTGTTAGTGCTCCTTGTGGAGAGAATCAAATGGTGAAGTAAAAAAAACGTGTAGTCAAAATGAATTCATATATAGAAGCAACTACCTTTTTTTCACAACAAGAGAAATGTAAATTTGTCATTCCAATGTTATGATAGAACACTATAAACAAAACTGAAGTAGTTTAAAGAATATTGACACTTGTTAATTAGTTGCAATAATGAGAAATGAACTATAATGAGTATACCTGAATCACGCATACCAATAGTTCCAGATATTTTATCTTTATTTCTAAAAAATATGTTAGAGCCTTGGAAATATATCCTACAGAGCAGTGCTCTTAATTATATTCTAGATTGAAAGCTTTTATTTACTCCACTGTTGATCTAGCACAACCTTAGCAATATTCCTCTAAATTGGGTACGTGAATATATGTTGGCCCAAGATGTAAGTGATCTTTAACATATTTCTTGCTATGAAAAAATATTCTAGTCATTTAGAAATGTGAGCTTATCTTTGCCAAATATCTCTCAATCTCTCATCTAAAGAAGATTGACAAGTATAATAGGTTAGATTCAAAGGAAAGGGGTACACTTCCTTCTTCTTTTCCTTACACTTCTTATTAATTGAGCCCATTTGCCTCCATAAGAGGTTATTACTTAAGTAGTGAGGTAGCTTGAAAGGATTATCATGAAAACCATATATTCTTATATATGTAAATCTTGCATATTAAATATTATAATTGCCAAATTGAGTTATGAGGTTTGTAAGTTCAAAAGAAATTTTGAATTCAACATTTCCATCAGTTTCTCATATAGTGATCACTATTTGAAGTTCTTCTACCTAATTTCAAGCTGAAGTATGAGATGCACTTAACCTACCTCATAGTGCATATTACGACTGCTGGGGGTAATCGTGATCACCATTTGGAATAGGGGTCTGTTTCACTGCAGTCTGTCATATTTTCTATTTGGATGTAATGAACTTGGCATTAGACTATAGTATTAATCATTTGATTATGTTGTTTTCCTCGAAGGATCTTTGTTTCTATTTGGGACCTAAAATTTGTGTATGAATTACTGTCTATTGGACTACATCATAGGCATTCTAATCGCATGTCTATTGTTCTAACATGATTGTATGAGAATTAGTTACTAACTATTAGACTATGTGAAGTGAACCTTATCAATCACATACTGGGAGATGAGTGTTGATGGATAACATTTCTTGCTCAAATATGCAATTATCAAATGCTCATTTCATGAGCGAGATTTGTCATAGTGAACAAATTTTGTACTTCTGAACTTATCTAAATGACATGCCCACATTACTAACGACACTATATATCTTGAGGGTAATATCCTTGGATAACTCAGCTTTTTTTTTTTGGATTATCAAAAAATGGGTAGTAAAAATGATTGTTGGATTCCAGAGTACATTAGCACCTGTACATAAAACCAAAAAGTTTAAGTAGGGTTTGAGTCAATTATTTGCTGCAGGTTTGGATTTCCTCATTCTAGTGTTTGATATACTTTTGTATATCACATAGACAACTCTTTATGATTCTAAAGGATGTATATTGAATATTTAACCTCCGACAATACAAGTATGAGAATACATTACTGATTATTAGACTATATCAGAATGAGATTAACTACATTGGTAAAGATACCATTAATATAACATATTGCTACTAGAGTCTGTGCATGATGAAGTTATGATCTACTTAACATTAGACAATGATAATGGTTCAACCTTCATCCTAGGGTGAATATGTAACCATTATGTTGTATGGTTTATGGTATATCTTGAAAAGTATCCAATTACTATTTTATATGAATATACTAACAATACTCTCATGAGTGTATTCATGAAGTCTGGGTTTGATGACACTAATCATTAATCTTACTTTCTGTCTATTGTGTTATATCTTCTTAAATGGAGTTTCAAACTTAAGGAATTATTAGTACATATGAGTGCTGGTGAATGACTGGTGGTATGCTCACTATTACACAATTTTTTAGTACATATTGACAATAATATCTTATTATGGATATGTTATGGAAAATGTTTTATGAGCTTGGTTTCCTAATAACTCTAATGGTCAGTGATGAGAGAAGGGAACTTATCTTTTAAAAGTTTGTGTAAACAATATTGTCCATTAGATGAAGAATGTGTACACAATATTGTCCACTAGATGAGATGAATAATAACCTTTAAATCTAGGGTACCTATGGAATAACCTAAATTTATTATGAATTTGGTTTCCTAATAACCCTAATGATCACTTGATGAGAGAAGACATTTATCTTTTAAAAGAACGTGTACACAATATTGTCCATTAGAAGAGATGAATAATGAGCTTTAGATCTAAGGTATCTTTAGAAATTTTTTTTAAAAGCTCCTTAATAAGGTTTAGATTCTAATAACTAGATAGATACTAGTCAATGATAGTATCTTGCCCTCCTAGAATGGTGCACTTGAAGTGATTTTTTTTCATAACATAGACTCTTGAGTTAGTGAAAAATGGATACCAACTACAACATTAGTAAATGCAATGACTTCTAGCACTATTTCACATATATCAAATGAAATTGAGTTAAATAGATCCACATGTTAAACCTATTACTTTTTTCTTCTTAAAATCTATACACTACACATCACATTTGCTCATAGTTCTATGCTATTATTCTGGCTATGGCGCTATGGGAATAGTAAGATTTTCATCCATCTCCCCCATCTTTATATTTTTTTGATTTATTTTTGTTAAATTAATTTCCTCCCCCTTATAGTAAGGCACAAATAACACTCAAAATATTATATATCCATTTTGTGTGCAAAATGTTGATTGATTGAGTAAATATTATATTTATATTTTTACAAGTTAAATAATTATGAGTCCTACTTTATTTTGTTGGAGTAAATATAATTTACTCACAAATTTAAGTTTAATTTAGTCTAATTATTAGGAGATTATGTAAAATTTATTAATATTTTATTATTTACCGACATTAATATTTGTGCCTAGTTGTAGAGTGGTTGTACCTAACATTTATTCTCTTAGCTCTGTAAGCTACAATAGTCATTTATCTTGGCTCAACAACATTATTCTAACATTTGATAAAGCCAACCTGGAATATATTTTGGTTTTGATTAGATGGATACCCTATGACACTTCAAATAATTTTAGGGATGATATAAGTTAGACATTTAATGCCATCTTAGATTCAAATTGATTATGTGGCATGATTAAATGCTCATGTATGATTTTATAATTATTTATAATTAAGGTAGATATGGATAAATGTGATAATAGTATGATTACCACAAGAGAATCAAAACAATTAACAGATTAACATGAAAATCTCAAATGTACATGTATAACATTCCATGGGCCATGGAAATTGAAGATTCCTTGAAATCCTATGTGATTAAATATGAAGCCAAGACCATAGTCCATATCAAAGCTTGACTAAGGTCTCATGTAGTTATTTGATTTTAGATCTCTATAATGTAATTGCTCAAAAATAATAAATCTAACTATGACTATATGCTCCCACATTTTGCATGCATGTCTACCAAGGAATTTGCAACCATAACATATGACAAAATCCCCTTTCCTCTATGCTTTGGTGGATCTCCATACCCTATTCCAAAGCTCCCATTTTGGCACAAGAAGGGAGGATTCTAGAAAAAATTGTGGAATTTTTCTTTATACCTGCCAATTGCATTTGGTTGAAAGTTTCTAGAGCCCTTTCAAAAAATCCATGTTGTGCATATCTTGCATCATTACATTCTATGAGATGACATCTCTTTTAGGCATTATTTTAGGCCCTTGTCTTAGCTAAACATGATATTTAACTTGTTCAATCTTGTTATATTTTATTATTATTTGATTATATAAAAGATACTACTAATGATTTTATGTTTACATTTTTTATATTTATAGCCCAAGTAATTGCCCATGAAGAAAGTCCACACTTAGCAAGATGAACCCAGAACAAAATAACTAGACAATTGCTAGATTGTGGTCTCAATTCCAAAGAAAAGTTGATAAATGTAATTGTCCTTGCAAAAAGTGTAAGGGCTTAAAGAATCAAAGAATGCTAATCACAACAGCATAGAGTCATTGTAGGCAACATGGTCACGTTGAAGGGGGGCACAATTTTTGTCAATTGGTGAATGTGGATTTCTAACTAGAGGAACATGGAGGTTTGAATGTCCATGCCAAGGATAATTATCCCATGGAAGAAGATGATCCTGTGGCAAAGAACACAATTGAAGACGATGGTATTGGCGTAGCTGGTAATGTGCCAGAGGACATGATTGAAGAAGATGGTATTGGCGTAGCTGATCATGATAATGGTACTAGCGCATCTGATAATGATGATGAAGATGGTCTTGATATACCTATACTTTAGAGGGCATACGAGCTACTATACAAGGGCTTTGAAATAACTCTTCTCTCCGCTATAGTGTTGTTGGTGAACTTGAAGGATATGAATGGTTTATCCAATGTAGCAATGTCACGTATGCTAAGGTATGCCATTTTTTTCATCTTCAATGTTAGCATACCATTACTATTCATTATATTAACAATTCATATTTTTTGTTGTAGGTTGATAGGTGAGTTTTTGTTACCACCATCAAACATTCTGTCTCGTTTGTACCGAGAATTATCTACCATTATGAATCAAATTGAAATGAAGTATCAAACAATACATGCATGTCCCAATGATCACATTCCATATCATAAACAACATGAATTTGCAACAGAATGCCTTGATTGTCATATTAGTAGATTTCGGTCAAATCAAATAATAAAAAAGTTGCCCCACAAGGTTCTTCAGTAAATTCCTATTATTCCATGTCTTCAATGATTATTCAGGTGGACTAGCTTGGCACAATTTATGGATTACCATGCATGCAATAGAAGTCAAGATGACATTATGGGATTTCCTGCAGATGGTTCTGCATTTAAAGAACTAGAAACAACATCGCCACACTTTAAAGAAGAACCTCATAATCTCAAGCTTTCATTGGCAGCAGACGGTGTCAATCTATTTAGAGATATGAGATCTGTTTACTCAGTGTGGCCTATTTTTATTATTAACAATAACATTCTTCCTTGGATGTCCATAAACAGGAGCACATAATGTTGTCAATGATTGTACCAGATATTTTTCATTTAACAATTATCTAAATTAATTTATAAACACCACATCAAAATGGTCATAATAATTATGTAATATTTTTGTTCATTCATCTAGGTAAGTACCAAGTTAAAGATATGAACGTGTATATTGAGCCCCTTCTTGAAGAGTTGTTGAAGTTATGGAATGCAGTCACTATGTATGACATCTCTAGACCAATAAGACAAACACAATTTCAATTCCATGCAATGCTTGTATGGACAATACATGATGCCCCTGGGCTAACTCTTTTTTTCGGTATGTTATATATTGTTAAGGTCACATATTTTTTGTTTGTTATAGTTATTACACATTATTGCTATATGTTTAAGTTGCGCATGATAATTGTACATGATTCAATTGTACTGTATCTTTTAGGTCTCCAGACAAAGGGTAAATTCGCATGTCCAATTCGTCATTCAAGAAGTTTAGAAAAGCAGGTGTTCGATGAGTTTAGGCACTTTCTCCACAAAATTCATAAGTATTGAATTATCAAAAAAAATATTATTTAATGGGAAAGAAGAGACAACATCAAGGCCATGAAGAATGACAGCTCATCTATGGAAGTTAGAATAAAATAGACTAAATCGCTGAGGTAATGTCATTCCATCTAATATTTTTTTTTTTAAATTTATATTTTGACATTGTTTTTTATTTACTAATGATGTAATTGATTCTTGTGAAGGTTTTCAAGCATCAATGACCAACTTCCTAGAGGACCTCTTTGGAAATACAAATTTTGACAGTGTCTTGATTCTTAAAAAAGCATCCAAACATATAAAGACTATGACAGACCAATATAGAAGGGATCTAAAGGATAACCAAAATTACAAGCGTCCTCCTATGATTCCACCAATGGAGTGGAATGAAATAATGGAAGATGCAAAAGAGAAAAGGCTAAATGGTAGAGGAATTCAACCAGAAGACAACAAAAGAAGGTATGTCATGATAGTATTAAGAAGGATGTAATCATGCACTAATTAGCGATATTTTTAACTATATAATTTAACATGTTGCAAAATTTTCATAGACTGCAAGACACATCAATAGCTACAGAAGTGAGATTAAAAAAGGTTGGCCAACACAAACTTGGCTCTGGTGGCTATATGAAACTTCATTCTCGACTTGTAAGTAGTAGCATTGGAATTTCATATCAAATTTTTATATATAAGGTTGCAAACAATTTTGTTTAATCAAATCATACATGCGAAATAGAGAATATTAAACAAAAAATATAGTGCATAGAATTCAATGTAGAGCCCATGGATGAAGACAAAATAATAGCCTTGAAGGAAGGCTATAAACTCATGTCTGCACACCTACACAAAGAATCTGAAAGCCATAATGAAGAATCTGCTGCACCAGATTAGACACAGCTAAATTGGTCAAATGAAAAGTAAATCAAATTGAATAGTTAATTTTGAACATAAATTGACTATTTCATGATAACAATGAGCATGACATTTCACTATAGCCTTCAAATCCTATCACAGAACTTAGGCGTGACGAAGTCCATGGTGTGCATCACTGTGGTGGAGGTATTAATTTGCAATTGGAAATAAATTACATAATTATTAATAGAATTTAACATCTTTAATTGTAATTGGTCATGTAACCTTTTTTGAATAATTAATTTAGAGCATGTTGAGCATGTTGAGCATGTTGAGGTGGTGGTAGATCAAAATGTTATTGTACATGATGCAGAATTGTTAGGTAAATAAAAATGCATATTATGTTCTACTGGTTAATGAAATACATGTAACATTAAAAAAAAAGTATGCGAATTTAACCCATTTACTTGTTATTTCAGCATACCCCCCTTTACTGTAGCAACCTCTTGCTCCTCAAAACACAAGGAAGCATCATAATTTGAGATCACAACCACAAGAGGATGGGGAATATATTCTTGCTCCTCTCAGCCTTTTCCTTAAGAAATCTAAGAAAATCACCAAAAAAAAGGATTTCTTAAAAATGCTCTTTGATAAAACTTGTTCGATTAACTTTGTTGGATAATAAAAGAATGTTGTTTTAAGTAATTATATATATGAATGTTGCATATTAATATTAAATTTTATGTCATGTTAATGAATATTGTTATGTGTTAATAAATTCTTGATTAGTGTTGCGTATTAATGAATGTTATATCATATTAATGAATGTTATGTGATTGTATTGATTAAATGTTATATTACATAAATGGATGAATGAAGTGTGTAACTAGATGTTAATGGGGAATTTAGATTGATGTTAGGGGGAGGGGGGTTGAGGCCAGATGAATTTCCACCTTCACGTGGTTGGCCTTGTTAAAAAGAAAATATTAAAGTATTCTTGAAACCAAGTGAAGCTCAAACTAACATACCTTCATTATTTAATCAATTTCATTCATTCTAGGTCTTTTCTCATAAGTGCATTTTGAATCTATCATTGTCAAGAATCTATCAAATAACAAACTGGAAGGGCCATTTGTCAACTTTTCAGGCATGATTCAACTTCATTTTGTGTAAGTATTCTCTTCTTGAATGCGTCAACCTCCCTTGGCCTAATCTGGATTATTTCATTCGTTTGTGTTTTTGAGTAGGTGAATTGTTAAATCAGTTCATTTGGACTCCCATTTCCTCACACAGAGTAGAAATATATGTTAACAATATGTAATTTTCACATAGCATTCATAAATCAAATATACATAGCTTGTGAAATTTTTTTTGGGTCTTTGCCCCAAACTCCACAAATTGTTAATAGTGTATGATATAACAGCATAAGTCACCATTTCAGAGGGAAAAAGGGTTTTTGTGTCTAAGCACTAAACTAATCCCTATATAACTAGTTGGAATAGGTTAGGGAAGTTGAGTTTTCATTTCTTATATTGTAATCAACTCCATTTGTATGGGCAGGGGCCTAGTGTGTACAGACAGTCATTGAGATTTCAATAAAACAAGAATTCAGTCAGCCAATTTTATGTTTTTATGCATTATTGAGGGATTTCATTGTTCACTGGTTTGATTTCTGCATTCATGTTGGAATAGTAAGAAATCTAAAACCATTCTCTAATCTGTCCAATGCATTAAGAGTCATCCTATATGACTGTATTTTCACTTCTAGCGAACTGAGTCTGATTTTGTTAAGTTTCATCTATTTTGAAGGTTAAATTGTAAATAGGATCCATGGAATGCATAAACTAACAATGTATTATAAGTGCTAATGATCTTACTTGTAGCAATTTTGAGTAATGAAGTGATCACAACCTGATTAGTGAAGGTTTTCTAATAAAATTGATGGCTATGGTATAACTGTGGAAGATTGGGCTTAACAATATAGTTTTTTTATGATTTGATCAGTCTTGTATGGTGGTATGAATGGTGAATCAATCAAAAACTAAGCCAAGAAGTGTGTGGGAGGCAAAGAATGACAAAGCCCTAGAATAAAGTATTTGAAGCAACTAAATTGGCGCTTTTGGGGTTCTAGATGTTTTGGGTCTAATTCCTCTTAGGATTAGGGGTTTTGAGTCATTTAATGACATTTTCCAAGAGTTGAGACCTTGGGGACATTTTCATGACATAGTTGTTTTGTTAAATGATCAAGTTTTAGGTGTAATTGGAGGGGTGCAGTGAGGGTACTGCAATTTGGTCCAAATTACTAGTACCTATGTCTTTGATATATTATCATATGGCCAAAAGGGTGTTTGAATATGTATTGAGTTCTCCTAGTGTTGCGGGAAAGTGAAGATTTTTGAGACCAAAATGGTCACTGCAGGACTACAAGACTATAAAATTAGGTCTCTAGGCCAGTTTAAAGACATTTCATCATTGAAAGTAAGAGGCAACTCCTATAAACCACAAAACCACCTTGATACATCCTTGTATACTCCAAATACACCAAATCTATCATTGGTTTACATTTAGAGTAGCCTTGTGGAGTTGGGTCTCTTGTGGCCATTGTATACTTGGAAGAGTAGTTCATTTGTAAACCAAATTTGCATACCTTACTTTTTTTATCAGTCCACCACCCTATCCATTACATCAAAAAGAATTTATCTTAGACAATCATGTTTAGATGTTGGTTTTTATGTAGATTGATTAATATCTATTGGTTTTAATGGGGGACTGATTACCATCTATAATGATTGTTAAAGTGCCACTAGCTAACCAAATATTCCTACTTTCCATGTCAAAACAAAACAATTGATGTACAATTTCATTTTATTCATGATATGATGGAAGATGTAAATGTTTAATTATAGAAATTAAACACTTTGATAAATATTGCAAATGGAGTGACAAAGCCAGTGAACATTGATAATTTTAGATGGTTTTTAGAGTTTATGGGCCTCACAACTCTTAACAATTAAAATCTTGTTGTTTCCATTATATCTTCAAATATTGATAATAAGTGGGAATATGTTGGGATCAAGGTGTCTCAAGCTTAACAACTCCTAGCATTTATTTAGTGATAATTTAATTATTTTATCTTGAGAATGTTTTCATATGTTAAATCCAATTATAAGTGCACTCTATGGTGTCATTTATTCGAGTGAATACTTGAGTTATCTCCATTCACTAGTAGCATGCATGACACAAATCTTAGTTTTAAGAGCTAGGCATCACACTTTGTATGAGTTACTAGAGTTATAGTTGATAGTTAACTTTTCAGATTGTTTGGTACTTGTAGCAACTTCTTTTTTTCCAAAAAATCAAGTTTGGAAGTTTTTAACCTAGCCACCTCATTTCATTGAACGGTTTGTCTATCCACTAGTGGATGCATCTTTCTTTGATTAGCCAAAGGTTCATAATATACAATGTAGTCTAATTGATTATCCACAAGCCCCTAAACTATCTAATTGGTGCCACTCATTGAAAGCTCTCCGTGTTATGCATGTTGGCATATTATATTTTGTGTTTGAATGACATGGTAAGTGGATGCTTTCGAACGAGTAATTAATATTTAGCAACTTGAAGTTTCCATGTGCAAGTGTGTTGACAATTGGCAGGTTGTAGTTTGCATGTATAGTTGTGTTGATAATGGTGTTTGCATGTGCATGTGCATGGACAATTGACAAGTTATAGTTTTGCATGTATAGGTTTTTTGATAATTAGTAGGTTGCCATTTTGCAGGTGTAGATATTTTTGGTGTCTTACTTGTGCATCTTTAGCCTTAGACACACCATTTTGGAAGCATCCATGTTATCCATTGTAATCTCAGATATAACGATTACTTATATTTTGGACTAATAGGCTATTGTATTTTGAAGTATACACATTTTAGGCTATGTAGATGATAAGTATACTCATTCTAACAATTCTATCCAAGTGGATAGTGATATGTAAATTTAAGTATTAATCCAAGAATTAGTTTATTTGTATATATAATCTGTTTAAGGATAACAATACATTTTCCACTAATCGAATACCACTTTGTATCGTTGCTTAAATAGATTGAAGGAAGCTTGGTGACAAAGCAATACTTGTTTGAGACACACATGAGTTTACAAGAAATGCTTCGAGCATTTAGTGTGCAAGAGAATACTTTGGAAACAATATCTTTGGTATGTCTAACTGGAATATTCATTTTGTGTGTAGAAACCTTTTCCATATTTTGAATTATCAGGTGTTAGTGTTCCTTGTGGAGAGAATCAGATGGTGAAGTAAAAAAAAATGTGTAGTCAAAATGAATTCATATACAGAAGCAACAACCTTTTTTTCAAACCAAGAGAAATGTAAATTTGTCATTCCAATGTTATGATAAAACACTATAAACAAAACTGAAGTAGTTTAAAGAATATTGACACATGTTAATTCGTTGAAATAATGAGAAATGAACTATAATGAGCATACACCAATCATGCATACCAATAGTTCCAGATATTTTATCTTTATATCTGAAAAATATGTTAGAGCCTTAGAAATATTTCCTACATAGCAGTGCTCTTAATTATATATTTAAAATAGCGACGGACTTCAACCTTTCCACTAGAATGTTGCAGGGTCTCTCTTGGAATTGGTCTAACTTTGTAGAGGATTTTTCAAGGGATTATGATCACCAACTATAATATGAGGTAAAACTATATTTGGCAGATGGACCTATGTTCACAAAGATGATCTTGTATGTGACAAAGTAGTGACTACAAAGACTATCTTGCACAACACAATTTAGGGATTGTAAAACTGACATTGTTGACTATGTGATGTAGAATATTGGCTATAGAAAACAAGATTTTAAATAGAAAATGAATTGTATTTTCATATTGAAAGATGATTCTTCTAAAGATTGAGAGTATGCTCTAGCATGAACATCGATTATAAATAGAAAAGGAAAGTATGTTTCACATTAAGATCAATGAAATGTACTAATCAAAGGAAGAATGGTTTCATTAGTTTACTAAAAAAAATTTAGATGGGAAGATAACTGCCTAAGGGTAGATTGCATATTTAACAACTCATTGCACTTAATAAATTGTTAATATTATTGAGATAGTAATACATTTGCACCTACTAAATATGGGGTTTCCATGTTTGAAAGTTTGAAGAGCAAAAATTTCCTAGTTGTGTTGAATTCATCTTTATTCTAAGATATTATTTTTCTCATTTTTTATTAGTATTCTTCTCTCCTTTGTTAAAAAAATTAGACCAATAAATTAATATAATTTGTAGCTCCTAAGTTTTACTAAATCGAGTGTTTAAAAATAATATACAGTTTTGTGGACTTTATTCTGGGATGCAATAAAGGTTGACAATAAGTAATTGAAACATTCTTTAAGCAACGGACTTCAGCCTTTCCACTACCTCTTGATAAACCTCATCTGCTACCATCCTTCAAATCATACCCATTGCACTCAAGGAGTTTTCGAGGAGCTGGACGATGGGCCAAAAAAGGTCTGCAACCATTACCCCTTTATTGTTCAAATTACAATTTTGATGAATTCCACAAACATTTGAGAAAAGAACATATTGTGTATTACAGGCTACATCAAAGCTCAAGGTGATGGCTAGCTAGGATTTTCTCAGAGTTGGAATAGCTTGCGTCATGGTTTGTAACTTTTTCAATCTCTAAAAATTTTGGATGTTGAATGATTGGTCTATTTTTGATGTTTTTCTCTGTTACATATCAACCTACATTGTATTTTTTAAAATTGTCATCTAAATATATAATAATGCAAAGTTACACCTGAAGATAAATATCTAGACTAATCACTGACTAGGATGCTGTTGGTGATTACTCTGGATATTTATCTTCAGGTATTTTTTTTGCAACATTCCTTCTTGGTCAAACTTTCGACCATTTTGTGTTGAAATATTTCATAGTGGGTTTGACATCCTGGTCAGATGTGCTAAACATTTTGACACATTTTGGTCGAAAGCCTTAGAAAGGCTAGTTTGCATATCAACCATTTTGTGTCGAAATGTTTCATCGTGGGTTTTGTATCTTGGTCGGATGGGATAAACATTTCGATGAATTTTGGTCGAAACCGCCAGGCAAGTTGCTATACATATCGACCATTTTGTGTCAAAAATTTTGCATCATGGGTTTAGCATCCTGGTTAGATAGGCCAAACATTTCGACAAATTTTGGTTGAAACCACCATTTAGAACTGGCCAATTTCAAATGCCACTTTTGACCAATATTAGCATAGAACATTCAACCTTATCAATGATGTGTCAAAATTTTGACTAGTAAAATAGGGACAAAGCAATTTGTGGATCATTCGACCAATATTGGTAGAAAATTAGACCAATTTCTGGTCGTAAAAAGGTGCCAATTCTACTAGTGATCGTACTCTAAGAGTTAGGGTCTACTTTGATATCTCTTCTATTAATGTTTTACCATCAAAAGTATGGCAAGGTGAACAAAACCCGTGACATCGGCAATATGGGCTCCAACTTTAAAATTCTGATTTAGCATGGACAAGGAGGATGACAGCAAAAGTTGTATCTACATATCACTTATATATCTACTTCCCATATAATCACAATTATTTAAAGCAAGATTGAAAATCTCGGTCTTGGCAAAAACTCAGTGAAAAAACTCAGCAATAAATCAACACTTTTATTGAAGATTTCAAAATATATAGTTATTTAAAATATTCTTAAAAACACACACATAAAAACCAAATTTGTAGAATATATACTGATTTGAGATATTAACCATATATTAATCAAAGTTTTGAGGTAAATACATAGCAATTAGAATTTAGAACTTAGCTGAAAACATAGAATAATTATCATATACCAAAAACAAGTACGACATCTGAATAAAAATAAGTTCAAATTTTCAATACATATCGAAGTCAAACTCCGTGAAACTACAAGTCTACAAGTTCTAAATACATATTAAGTTCAAGTTTCGGTATCAATGAAAAATAGAAATATATATAGACTGCACCTAATCCCAAAAAAAACAACCTTATCTCGACGCATTTACAACATTAAAAAAAAACCCTAAATTTTTAAAAATCATTGGTTTTTAACGTAAGTGTTATAAACAATGGACTTTTGGGTAAAATCGTAAAAAATCATGATATTTTAAGGTAAAAATCACTACGTGATATTGGAAATATCGTCAGCAATATTGATGGAGATAATATTGTTTCAGTTTGTGTAGCATGATATATCACGATATCTGAGATATAATCGCGAGATTTTCAACTGTGATTTAAAGCACCTTGCCAAACTATAATAATGACTTGTTCTTGATAACTAGTGGCTTCTATTCCTACCAATCAAATTTTCTTGAAATTTTTTAAAGCAATTTCAACAAACCCATTTCAAGAGTGATCTGCAATACTGATAATTCCATGTCCTGAGGTGACATCTTTTTTCAAGTTTCTCTATCAAACTATTTAGATCCATCATCCATGCAGATGCCACAATGATGTTGACAAAGTGTTTGGTTGTGTACCAATGATCATATAGCCTTTTCAACAAATTCATTTAGAAAAATCTTGCAAATCATTTCATTCAATAAAATGACATTTCTTTGAAGTATTCTGTGTGAAAATTCCTATTGCAGTCACTAATTATTAATCTCTTATCTCATAAAGATTATTTCACTGCTGAAAATAAATTTACAGCTAAATATCGAAAAATAACACAACTGCAACTTCACCAATAAAATTACGGAAAGAAATATGCAACACAAAGAACATAATATTTTTGGACAAATCGTCCCTGGAAAAACCCCGTAGGGAAAACCAGTACTGCAGATGAGAAATATATATTAATCTTCACCAAATTAAGAGATACAAAATTCCTTGCCTCTCAGTGGTAGAACTTAGACAATCTCCTAACTCCTCCTGCTGATATTTCTCCACTGCTATCCCCAGCGCTATCACTGCGCCCTTGCTAACACTGCAAGACTATTTTCTATCACTGCAAACTTATTTGCTAACACTGCAAATGCTTCACTGACTTGCTTGTTCTCCAAATGCCCCTAGACCCCCTTTTATACTACTCTCTTTGTTTCTAGATACTTTTAGTTGCTAGAAGTTTCCACATGCTAGAAGTTTCTACAAACTAGAAGTTTCTACTAACTAGAAATTTATACAAACTAGAAGTTTCTACAAACTAGAAGTTTCTACAAACTAGAAGTTTCTACAAAGAGTCAAATAAATAATTATTAGCAAATGGAAGAACAACTGTCCAAGCTACCAAACTAACACTCCCTCTTA
>MU224856.1:328288-372583 GCA_018584345.1 Thuja plicata | reverse complement strand
CTTCACCAATAAAAATACGGAAAGAAATATGCAACACAAAGAACACAATATTTTTGGACAAATCATCCCTGAAAAAACCCCGTAGGGAAAACCAGTACTGCAGATGAGAAATATATATTAATCTTCACCAAATTAAGAGATACAAAATTCCTGGCCTCTCACTAGCAGAACTTAGACAATCTTCTAACTCCTCCTGCTGATTTTCGTCCACTGCTATCCACAATGCTATCACTGCGCCCTTGCTAAGACTGCAAAACTGTTTGCTATCACTGCAAACTCATTTACTAACACTGCAAATGCTTCACTGACTTGCTTGTTCTCCAAATGCCCCTAGAACCCCTTTTATACTACTCTCTTTGTTTGTAGATACTTCTAGTTGCTAGAAGTTTCCACATGCTAGAAGTTTCTACAAACTAGAAGTTTCTACTAACTAGAAATTTCTACAAACTAGAAGTTTCTACAAAGAGTCAAATAAATAATTATTAGCAAATGGAAGAACAACTGTCCAAGCTACCAAACTAACATTCTGCCAAACCGATCGACCTTTTACTCTTCCATGTTTTGCATGCATGTCGACCAGCCATCACTTTTAAAGAGTAATGTAATCATATTGTGAAATTAAAATGATCAAACTCTTGAAAAGGCCTTAATGTTTATAACAATGTCAAAATTATAGGCATTTATTAAGAGGAGGTGATATTGGTGTTTTAATAAAGTTTCTAAAAGTTTTCCTAAAATCTCAATACAAGATTGGGCAAGCAGCTGCATTTGGACGGCAGTATGATAAAGTCTTGAAATTTTTATCCAAATGTCGATAAAGATGTGTATTATTAACACCGAGTGAATTAGAAACTTATGAAAGTGGCTTGAAACTCTGACGAAACTTGAAAAGGATAGCATGGACGCGTTTATCAGAGATTTCATGAAGTTCTACAAGTTGTTAAAAATGCCAATAACAATGATACAAAGATGAAAGAAAGGGGGCTTCTGTTCTTTAGAGAAGTTGTTTAAAACTCTTATGCTTTCGAAAACTACGTAAATAAAAAGGTGGAAACGTGTTTGAGAATGTGGCGACACATTGGAAAGCATGTTAGCAGCAACTTTATAAGTTTTGAAAGTTTCTTTCAAAGCCGATAAAGTTGCAATAAATTTCCACTCATATTGCTTATCAGCTATCAATGAAAGTTGTTGAAATTGTTTCAAAAGCCGATTCTTTAAGGTACTAGTTATTATAATGGATTTATTGGCATTTCCCAGAAGCTTCTAAGTTCATGAAAAAGCCAGTATAAGTGCGTTAGTCAGATACATTAAGAAGTTGTGAAACTTGATTAAACCTCGTAAAAAGTTTGAAGGAAACACGAGCACGCCATGAGAGGTGGCACATAGAGAAGAAAGGAGTGCCAAAGAATTCATCCAAGATGCCACTAACATGAAAGAGCGATGAAAGAAGCCATCCAAGATGCCAAAAACTGAATAAGAGAAGAATGCGGCTTTTATCGGGCATTTCAAAAGCTGACACAAGTACTCTTAGAATCCCAAGATTGCAACCAAACCAAATACTAGACAATCATGGAAAGTTGCCCAAGTGCTTAAAATTAACAATAAACTCAAACATGGTGATGAGACATTTCAAAAAGGTGGCGACATGTTGAGAAAATGATTATAATAACTGTTTCACCTACTCCTCTTCTTTATAGGCGAGCTGGTATCTTCTTGAATGAACACTATCAATATGGGTGGTAACATTATTGTTAATATTACAGTTTGAACATCCTCGTATCTGCACGCATGGAATGAAGACAAGGGTCGAGAGTTGATATACTAACCTCTACTAGTTCTTCCTAGCTCGTGCTCAGTTGGTACACAAGTGTGTAGCGTATGTAACATGTGAAAGAAAGAATAATGCCCGCAACCGGGTCTGAGGAAAGACAGAGTAGCCTCAATGGAAACGGTTTTAAATTATGCATGCAAAGTCCATGAATAAGTAAAGGATGGTCACCGTCAGTAGGATCTTCCAAGAAGACACTGCTGGACCTTCATCAGATATCTTTTTTTGAAGCTCGCTTTGATAGATATGCATGCGATCTCTAAGAACATGAATCAAACCCACGAGATAATATAGAAGTCACCAGCTTTGCCAGGAGGGAGATTTGACGGATAGTATAATTAGGAATATTTCAAAGGCATGCATACAAAATGTGGAACTAGTGAGGATGTACGAGAACTATTTGACAACATGCATTAAGACCAATTCTATATAGAGTTGATCACCAGGGAGATATTGCGCAAAAGGCCAACATTTGAAATATTAGTGAGATATATTTTTTGAATAGGACTTTACAGAGATATGTGATTATTAAATATGGGTGCAATTCGCAGAATTTTATGATCAATTCAAGTTTTAATACTCAAGCCTGTTTGAAGTATATGAATTGGTCAAACCAGAAACGCAAGCTAATGAAACCTCATGGTTTTGAGTTATGCACAGAATGTTTTCTATATAAATAGTTAAGCTTAAGGATCTCGATATTTCTTGAGAAAGTCTTTGCAACTTTGTGGATATAAAAAGTCGGTATAATGTAAGTTGGATCTCATCATCATTTTCTAAAATTTCCCTTGGTAGGACTCATGACCTTGACATCGTTGAAAAAAAACAGAGCATGGCTTCTAAAACTGCCTCTGAATCTGAATGTGAAGACCAGACCTTGTGGTGCTCTTTATAGCTCTATTACATTGTTGAAAGAATCAGGAGTTTCTTCCAATGGTGGTTAAGACAAGCTATCACACACCATGACAATCTGATTTCGATTTTCTTCTACTGTATATACCCAGTCTATGCCCATGGTTTTGGGATGAGTTTTCACCCTTTACTATTTTATTATTAGTTGCTTTAGCGAATGCCATTTGGTTAGTTAGCTTGTGCATGGGATGACACAAATAAACTTAAAGATCTTGGTACTGCAATTCCAATACCTCGAGAGTGAATACACATCTTTTCATTTTGATTACAATGCTCATATTATTCTTGCAGGTCTACATAACTCTAATGCATGATCACATGATCTGCCTTTCTAACATTAAGATGACAAAATGAAATGTGCTGGGTGCTAGACTGATGAATGATAACAATATAATTACTTCCAGGATGAGGGCGAACTGTAATCTGAAATATAGTGGAGTTCGTGGTTGCAACAACAATGGTAGAGTGCATGTCTGCGAAATCTCAATTTCAGGCTCATCCTTTTCTCTCCAAGCTGCTTCTTCAATAACACATTTTGTACAAGGCATACTGAAGTAATGGATCACAATGTACTGCAAATTTATCTCTCTCAAGGAAAACCTTTGCATCCAATGGAAGTAGTTCAACAAAAGCATTTTGAAGAATACATCTTTTATGTTTGAGAAAGGAAAACCTTTGCATTCTTTCTAAAAGATTGTGCATCCAATAGAAGCCGTTCAACAAAAGCATTTTGAAGAATTCATCTTTTATGTTCGAGAATTTAAGATTGTTTCATTCTTTACAAATGCAAGTCGTCATTTATAACAAAATGGGTAGCAACTTATACAAGCTACTATATAACCTCAGTGACTAGGTTGAAAGGACCTTCTAGAAGTCTTTGCATTAGGCATCTAAGCACACAAATGATATATATACCCAACACCACTACTTATTACCACTTATATTACAAGATGTAATGAAGTAAAAGCTTTATACCAAAATAGATCATTTACATTAAATAACAAAATACGTTATATTAGAAACACAATACATCTTTCCCTTTGGGAAACTTCATCCCCAAAGCTTGAGGACCAAATGGAAGTTTTTCCATGAATATTTTTTTGCTCCTTTGGTCTTTATTTCGAGATGATCATATGAAGCCCACTTAATTGGGAAGAAGATTTAAAAATGCACTCTTATGATGAAACTGATGAACTCATCAACTTTACTCAGTGGTATGCTCAAAGAAGTCATATGGATTTATTTGTCTCACTTAAATTGTCATCCACATATTTCTAATGTGAGGACCAATAAATAATCAATAGGTTTAGGCATTTCTAAGGGATAAGTTCCATGCCATGAATTTCTTATTATTGTACACAAAATTATTTTCATTTATCTTTTCTTTTTGTAAGGAAATTTTCTCCATTGTCAAATGTTTTATTTTAATAAGTTCAAGTACATAGTTTCAATGCAACCTTTTCTACATATATTTTTAATATAACTTTTATTATCATATTCATTACTATGTGCTTTTATGTTACCAATAGGGACAAAAAGGATGAACAAGCCAAAAAAAATCCCAAACTCATGTTCCATACAACAAAAGGGGATCATCAACAATTAAATGTTCACAATTAAAAAATTTATAAATTTTTCCATCAATTAAATATAGGCACTAATTATTGATTTATTTGTTGCATGTATTCTTCTATTAGAATTTGGACCAAACATTTAATTTATATTTGATAATATTATGTTTTTTTATGTAGAAAGATAAATAATTTTTTTATAGTTATTTAAAATATAAAATAAATATAGACTATTAAGATTTTTGCTCACAATTTTTTAGTTCTATGTGAGGATTGGCTAAAATGATGGAAAAATTTAATGCAATGGATGCATAAGTATTTATGCCTTTCAATGAACTAATAATCAAAACCTAACAAATCTATAGAAAAATATCTCTTTTAAATTTATATGAAAGTAATGCTGATTTTTGCAAAAGATTATACATTTTTGCGTGATGTATGGACTCCGGATTCATTATTTAGTAAAAGATTTCCAAGTTGAGTGTATCATTTATTTAATAATAATATTAAGACACTTATTAACCTTGGAAAAAATTCTAGTAAGCTTCCATACTTATGCCAACCGTATTGTAGTCTATACTCATTGAATTCAAGTAATATTGATCTTTGCGAGGATCAATTAAGTATGAATATAGAGGGCAAAATTTAACTATTGGATATGGACCATTCATCAAATAGTTCTAAGTATAGTATAAGTGTGAAAAGATTTCCAAATTGTGTGTATCAAAGCAATGATGATATTAGAAAACTTGAGCTTTGATTTCTGGGTTTTGATTGTGATTATTTTTACACATCCTTATTGCTCTTACATCCTGATGATGGATCACGGAGTGTGATCTGAAACGTTGATGCTTAAAAATACACACAATCAAAACCCAGAAATCAAAGCTCAAATTCAATGGATTGTGGAAATCTAATCGATTTAATTAGAAAACTTATTAACCTTACAAAGTTATTTTAAGTTTTCATATTTATGCCAACCCTATTGTAGTCTATACTGATTGAATTCATTGAATTCAAGTAATACCAATCTTTGCAAGGATTGACAAAAGTATGAATTTCTAGAACAAAATTTAACTATTGGATATAGACCATTTATTAAATAGTTCTAAGTATAGTACAAGTATGATGTTATCTATACATCCTTATTATAAACTTTCTTTGTACTATCAATCGTAAATAAAATTAATGTATCTTCTACAAACATTAAATTATAATTTCTTATATATTAATTTATGTAATTCTCTATCGGCGTAACTCTTGCACCTCCTTTGGGTGCAAGTGCTAGTAACAAGCTTCATATAGTTATTGTCAAGGATCATATGTTTTCAACCACCAAATTAGCTGTTGATCCCACCATACTTCGAAGTTCAGATCATGAAGTACAACTACCACGGGTATGAGTGTGCTCGAAGGATAAAATATGGCTTACTAGAATATGTAATTATTTTGAATTTAGGTTTGTAACACGGAAGTCTAGTGTATCTAATTTGTTTGATTTGATTTCATTGAATATTTTGTAGTCTATTAAGTTCTTAAGTGACATTAACTATAATCTAGGCATAGGTTCATTTGGTTATTCCTAACTTGTTCTTATATATCAAAATTCATTTTTTTTCTTTTTTGGTTAGAAGGAGAAGATAATATCAAATGTCTAGATATTTTTTATAATTTTTTTTGCCTATTTTACTATTTCTCCATAAGTATTGAAAATACAAATTAATATATTGTGGAAAACCTATGTTTAGTAAAACAGGAAGTACAAAGTCATAATAAAATTAATATATATTAAACTTATATTCATTAGAAACCTTTCTTTGATTAGTATTATCCTACATTTGGGTTTGTCAAATGAATTTATTTGATCCTTCAAAAAGATAATGTCAAAGTGACTTTTTGCCAGCAATTTGATAAGTGCAAAGGAGATTTGATTACAAGTATGACTGAGGAGTAGAGAGATTATGTCAAAGAGATTATGATATATGAGGCTTTTATATAACTATTTTCAATTAATTACTACAAATGGGACCTCTCAAGGCTTAAATCATCATATTTTCTTTAAAATGTATAACCCGCTATTGTGGGGTCACCCAATATGCTAATAGAGTTCCAATCAAGTATATAACATATCTACCTCAATTGCAGATTCCACTCATACCTCTTCACATAAAAAATCTTTTTTCTTCAAACACACACACACACACACACACATCACATCTACAAATGGATATTATATCATTACATTTGTACAATTTATTAACTTATTTCTTCAAGGTTGGCGAAGGACCTAAATTATAAACATTTAATGAAATACAACACAAATAAGAATGTGATCCAAAAGATCTTAGCAAAGACATATCAAGGATCCAAATATTCATCCTCCAACGCACTCTAGCTCCATAAATCATGCCTCGATCCATCACAACAAGCTACACCACCATGTCGGCTGAGAAAAATAAAAATACCAACATGCCACAAGAGAATCACCAAATTTGATCACATAACTCAATGCGATACAAAAAAATGAATAGGAAGCGATGTAGAAACATCAACAAGAAATATGAAATGCCATAACAATAACAAAAACAACTTTGTCTCAAGATTCACCATTATCTCTACACTGTTCAACAAGAACACCAATCAACAACCTCTTCCTCTTAGGAAAAATATCTTTCCAACATCCAAATCACAAACCACTCAATTTTGGGATACACATCCATGTCCTAAACTTACAACCGTGATAGAAGATAGAAATATTACATAATTGAACCACACCAACGCAAATATTGAAACATTATCTCTTCCTAAACATAAAAAATGCTAGGCTATAATCAATCATTCATAACTCATTTAAATAATCATGCAAACCTTTGTAAACTGACATGAGTCAAGTACAAACATCCCTAAAACCATCTATACGTTGCAACATCTTATCTTTAATATAATAGCCATACCAAATCAACCTTCTTATTGAACATACTAGGAACATTGACACTAATAATAGAAATATGTTGACATCAATGACAAAACATCAATATCGACACATATATGTATTATAGTCCAACAATATCCAATAATCACCCTTTTGGCATTGATGGAAATATATGATGTCAAAAATGATCAATTCACAAAGAAAACATACCAACAATATACACAATATTATCTTTCAGAGTATCAGTTACAAATCTTTTCTAACTGAGAAAGTCTCTCCCTCTTAGTCTCACCCTTTTTTCACATGGCTATCTCTCCACCTTTGATCTCAATAACAAAGCCACACATATGCACTAAGTCATAGAAGAAAAACATGGAATATCAATTAAACAATACACCTCACAAGACTAGATACTCTGCTTGAGTAGTAGCTGATGACATATAACTGATTGAATGTTTGAAGATGTTAAGTTGGTGACACTGAAATGAAGAAAGATAATATAAGATATTAAATCAGTTAATAGATTATATCAAGTTGACATCAATGACAAAGTATATATAATCTAAGTGACTACAAACACCGACAGTTAGTGGAACCCGACGGACAGAGAAACCCGAGAGCAAAGTCATAGTGATAATCGAGCAAGAAAACCGACAAGAATTATTGATGACCAAAATCACAAGCATTACTGACAGCTTGAATTACAGTGTTACCCGATGTATAGACAACCTCAAAGGATAGACAATCCGACATACATACAACACCAACGGAGAAGCTTGAGGAGAATTGAAGTGTTGACTGAATCTATCAAAGAGTTCAAACATCGAAAGGAACAGAAGTTTAGAAACAAAAAAAATACTTAGCTGGAAAAGCTATAGATAGACTTAACTAGTTTTTAACATTGTTTTCATCGACAAGTTAAAGCCATAGATAAGTAAAAGATTTATAGTTGTTTTATCCAGTTGGCAAGAAGATTTCTATGAGATAAAACAAGAGTTAAGATTTAAAGCAAGATAGGCTAAGATTACGGATCATGCCAAGATCAAGAAAATCAAGAAGTGAGAAACGGTGATACCATGTCTATAAAGAGACAATCTAATTTATGATGAATTAAGGGGAGTGAATAGAAAAAAAGGATGTTGGAGAGAAACTGATGAAGAATAAATTCATACAGTCCTAATCAATCAAGCTGAGGAAAGAGATAAATATTTCTACGGACACCAAGGAACAGATCACAACATCACCAAGTAGAAAGAAGTGGATAAAAAGTATTGAAAAGATACAACGATCAGAAAGGTAAAATGAGCTTACAATAGATCTAAAATTCTGCAAGTCTAAGTTGAATGTGTGAACAGATCATTTACTATTTCAATTTAACCATTGGATCATAAAGTCTCTTAACTGAGAAGGATTTAAAGATCCTTTCTATATTGAGATACATCCCAAGGAGTATCAAAAAGTTTGATCATGAAGATGGTGTGAGATTCCAGATACCATTTGACAAACTACACTGGGTTCGGTCATAGAAGGTAGCTTAGAGATTCCTGATATCAAGTGAAAAACTATTCTATTTAAATCCTCTAACAAGGTCAGACCTAACATTGTGTTTGTAACCTTTAACAGGGTTGGCTCTTGACCGAGCTCACTTCAGAAGAGTGAAAATGTTGGGTTATCAGTCCCAAGTGGGTTTTCCATTAACAAGGTTTCCATGTTAAAAATCCATGGGTCAATGTGTTTATAAGTCATTACTTTAGTGTTTTTCATTACGCATAACTAATTTGGATTGATCGGTATACACTAAGCAATTTACTTTTTTTTTGGTAAATGAAAGAATGCTATTCAGTAAACAATAAGAACAAGGTTTAAAAGTAAACTCTGAGCAGTAGTTATTTATTATGATAAGTTGAAGGCATACCTCTTGTAGGACTGAAGATAAACTAGAGGCTTAATATTGTGGTACTAAGTTTTTGGGTTGATTTGTTTGAATATTTTTTATGCCACTGATTCACCCCGTCCTCCTCTCAGTTATTCTAAGAATTGGTATCAGATCTTGCGTGCTTAGAAAGGGAGTTTAACAGCTCAATCAAAAGATCACAAGATGAACAAACGAGATGTGCCCAAGTTGAATAAATACAACTTTGCATTATGGCAAAGAATAATAAGACTCCACCTATCAGGTATTGGTAATGATGTTACTCAACACCTTGATACTGAATATGTGTTTCCTATAGGACCTCACACTCTTGAGAAATTGAGAGAAAAGAATGAGCATAATTGCATGATGATACAACTTGCTTCCTCACTCTTTGATGCTAAGTTTGAAGATGTCAAAACCTGCACCTCTACAAAGAAAATGTGGGATAAATTAAATCTGGTACATCGAGGAGGTACTAATGTACTAAGAGCCAAGTAAGAAAGCCTAAGAGGAAGGTTTGGTAACGTAAGGATGAAGAAAGGAGAAAATATCACTCAGTATAGCTGCAGAGTAAAAGAGGTAGTCAATGCTATCTGAGGAGTTGGAGGTGTACTTGAAGAGGAGATAGTGGTAAGTAAAATCCTAATAACCTTACTTCCTATATATGCTATTAGAGTATCTTCTATACAAGAAATGAGAGCAGTCGCAAATAATATTGTTACTCTAGATAGTCTGATTGGTAGACTGATTTCATTTGAGATGAATAACCTTGATAATAGTTTCTTACCATCTATAGAGTTTGCATCCAAATCTTATTTGAACATAAGTAATTCAAGTCATAAACACTCTATTAAAAATGACAGTAAAAGTGATATAGTGATGACCAAGGACTTGATGATATTGAGGCACTAATGGAAAGAAGATTGCAGAGAAGCAAAGGTAGATACAAAGGTAAATTACCACTTGTATGTTTTAATTGTAAAGAGGTTGGACACTTTGCTGCAAGATGTACTAACATAAGAAAAGATGAGAGAAGTAATGACATATCATATGAAAAGAATTTTGATAGAGGTGATAACAAAGATTACCGAAGAAACTGACAATCTGACATAAGATATACCTGAGACTACAAGGACAAACAAAAGAAATCTTGTTACCTAGCTGAGAACATAGTTGATGACACTAACACAGAATTTGATGAAGACACTGAGATAGTATTTGTAGCCATGAAGGATGATTCAGACGAAGAAGAAGAAAGGTATGTAGAGACTGCACTCATATCTAAAGTTAGTAAGAATGATGTATGGATCATAGATAGTGACTGCACTCACCACATGACCAGTGATAAACAAAATTTTGAAACTTTTGAATACTATAATGGTGGTTCAGTGGGTAATGACACACCTTGTCCAATTGAAGGTAAATGAACTATAATGTTGAATAACTTGATCAAATGTGAAATTTATTACTCGGTAAAATGACTAAATTATAATCTGTTAAGTGTTTCACAACTGAATAATATAGGTCACCAGGTAGCATTTGAAAATAAGAAGGCAAAGATCTTCAATGAATCAGGAAGGTTGATTGGAACTAGTGAATAGACAAATGGTAACCTTTTCTATCTTGATGACATTAACACCACTTGTTTAATGGCTAGAAACGAGGACATATGGTTATGGCATAAAATACTATGCCATGTGAATTTTGACAACATGATAAAGATAAGCAATAAAAGAAAATTTAGAGGCTTATCGAGCATGTCTAGGCCTGAACATATCATGTGGAAGAACTGTCAAAAAGGTAAGATGACAAAGTCTAGTTTCAAGCGTAAAGCCCATACATCTAATGCCATTATAGAATTAGTCCACACTGATTTATGTGGGCCCATGAGAACAAAGAGTTACTATGGTGATAGGTATTTCGTTCTCTTTGTAGATGATTATTCTAGAATGATGACAGTTATTTTTTTATAAGATAAATAAAAAGAAATCAAGATGTTTAAATGGTATAAGGCTATGGTAGAAAAAAAAAGTGGTAACAAATTGAAATGCTTAAGGTTAGATAGAGGAGGGGAATTTATTTCAGACGAATTCACTAACTATTGCAATGAGCATGAAATTAAAAGATGGGTTTCTGCACCGAGAACACCACAACAAAATGGAATTGCTGAGAGGAGAAACATATCCATTTTTTATTGTGCAAGAACATTAATAATTGAGGAAAGAATCACTCAAACTTTCTGGAGGGAATTTTTTTGTACTGTTGTCTACACATCAAGAACATACTACAATTAAAGGACACAAAGAAGACACCTTATGAGCTATGGTATGGTCACACACCCAATGTAAGTTCAAAATTTTTGGTAGTCAATGTTATATTTTGAAGGATGATAGAAATAGAAAGATTGAATCCAAAAGTGAAGAAGGTATCTTTCTAGGGTATTCCACCAAAAGCAAGGCTTATAAGTGTCTTAACAAGTCCTCTAACAAGATCATTGAAAGTGAAAATGTGAAAATAGATGAATTTGCAGAAAAGAATGATAAGGAAATAAGAAAAGAGCCAGAGGACTACAATAGGTTTGTTTACACCAAAGAACCTAACACTCTACCTGAGCAATGGTGTATCACTCCTGAGAAATAGAACATTGCACCCGAGCATCAGGCTGCAATTACAGAAAATTAGGAAAATCCTCAAGATGATGTTCCGAGCGATGGAGATCAGAATGAAGGTCAAGATGATGATCAGAATGATGAACACAGAGTTGAACTAAAAATTTCCAAGTATGTCATAAGAAATCATCCAAAGAATCAAAACATAGGAGACAAGAAGGCTGGAATGAGAACTAGAAGTAAGTTACTAAATACTAGATGTTTAATTTGTGATTTTGAGCCTAAATATGTTAATACTACACTTGAAAATGAAGAATGGGTGAGTTCTATGAATGAAGAAATAGAAACAAATTGAGAAGAACAAGATATGGACACTAGTACCGAGACCAAATGACAAGAATGCCATCGGTACCAAATGGATATTCAAAAACAAGCTGAATGAGAATGGAGAAGTCACTAGAAATAAAGCAAGATTAGTATGCAAGGGGTATGCACAATAAGAAGGTATTGACTATGGTGAAAAATTTGCACCCGTTGCAACACTAGAAGGAGTTAGAATTCTACTTGCTTATGTTGCATTCAAAGGATTCAAGGTATACCAGATGGATGTCAAATCTACATTCATCAATGGAATACTGGAAGAAGAGGTATACATTGAACAACCAGAAGGGTTTTTTGATCCAGACAAGAGAAAATTGGTATGTAGACTACATAAATCCTTGTATGGATTGAAACAAGCACCTAGAGCCTGGTATGAAAGACTTCACTCCTATCTCATTAACATTGAATTTGTAAGAACAAGTGAAAATATAAATCTATATTTAAAAGAGATACCGACGGTAATATTTAGATTGCTGAAATATTTGTTGATAATATCATTTTTGGGGGAAATGAAATGTTATGAAAATCCTATGCTAATGAAATGAGAAAAGAGTTTGAAATGTCTATGTTTGGGGAGATCAAATTCTTTCTTGGTCTACATATTCTTCAAAAATATGCAGGCATATATATCACTCAGTCAAAACACATCAAGGAACTATTGTAGATATTCAAGAAGGAAGATTCCAAGCCGGTTGGACCACCTATGGAAACTGGATGCAAGCTGACAAAAGAAGACAAATAAAATGAGGTAAATGAGACCTTGTATAGATCAATGATTGGAAAACTAATGTATGTTGTTCATACCAAACCAGATATAGCATATGTAGTGGAAATAGTTACAAGATTCTCTGCTAATCCCAAAGAATCACATATGACTGTTGTCATTACAATTCTGAGATATCTAAAGAACATCGTGGACTATGATTTATGGTATAAAAGAGAAGGAAAAATTGAACTTCAAGTCTATACAGATGTTGATTGGGCTGGAAAAATAAATGACCAAAAGAACACAACTAGAGAAGCATTCTTCATGGGTGACAGACTTGTCACATGGATCAGCAAGAAGCAAGGATGCATCTCACAGTCTACTATAGAAGTAGAATATGTAGCTGCTGCTGCAAATTGCTCAAATATTGCCTGGATCAAACAATTGTTGGAAGGTATGAATATGAAGATTCTTGAACCAGTGATTATCTATTGTGATAATACTAGTGCAATAAACATATCAAAGAATCAAGTCATGCATGCTAAGTGTAATACCCACCCCTTAGTTTTCTTTTCAGTTTCGGTTGCTGAATTCTTTTAGGACTTTTCATGTATGTGTGGTTTATTTCAGATGGTTTAGAGGATATTTAGGTATCACATTTTAGTATGTTATTGATTCATTGCTTAGAGTGTTATATCTCCTATTTTCATATGATTTATGGTTATTTCATAATGATTATGTATATGTTAGGATGTCATTTCGATTATGGTTTCTAACAATACTAACCCTAGATTTATATGCACATGGATCATTTATATGTTTCACATTACTATTTGACGTGCTTGATATGGTATGGAATAGAGTCGTAGTTACTTTCTTCGGTGAGATCCACATGATAAAATAGTCTCAAGCATTTTTTTCTATATTATATGCATGTATGTTCATCTTTGTGATGACATGTTTGTAGACACCAGGCTACGTCTTCCATGAATTAGCAGGAGTGAGCATGCCCTATCATAATATCTCAATGGTAAGAGAGGGGAGATAATATTAGGTCAAAATCCATACCCTAAACTATTATTTTGTACTATTGTTGGACAAAGAATCTGATTGACTATCGTATTTGAATTTGTCTAGTGATGTGGATTCGTGAGCCTGTTTGTGTGTGTTTGGTTTGTGTTTCAGTTGTTTGTCTGTTTCAGTTGATTTTCTATTTGGATGGGTTTCTGGTGATTTAATGATGCTTTTGGCTTGATTCATTTAATGAATATTTATGCTAAATATTAATGTTAATTATTGCAACTATAATAAGGTTATAACATTGATATATGAAATATATGGCTATTTAATAATTAAATATTAATTAAATGCCTATATTTCATTAATTCATTTAATTATTAAGTCTTGATTTAAATAATTGATATTTAATAAATATTAAATTCAATTAATTGTAATTAAATGTGCGTAGTTGAATTATTGAATATTACTTTAAGTTGCATGGTTAATTGATTTATTTAATTGAAAAATATTCTCATGCATTTTTAATTTAACACTTTGCTTTTATATTCTAAAGTTAAGTTATGCATGATTTAAGTGAAATTGAAAATAACAAATTTATTTTAACTAATAATTAGATAATTTATTTTTCCTTTACGGTTTTCACTTTTTGAAAACCCAATTGCTTGGATTATCTATATTCTGGGATTGAAAGCATTTTTGGGTGTGGTTCAATCAGGGAGAAGGAGAAATCAAGTGATTGGAGTTTTGAGAGAGCTTGCTTAGATTTGTGGATTCTCTTGGTTGGATTTTTGGATTCTTCTTGCTTGGATTCATGAATTTGTGCTTCTCATCCGTTATTGAGATAGGATCTTCATCTTTTGAATTCTAGCTTTCAGATCCCCTTCTTCCATGCAACTGAAAAGCTAGGATCCTTTGTGTGATCTTCCTTGTTTGAGTATTTGGTAGTTTCATTGATTTAGAATTGATAAATTAACATCTTGGTTCAATTTTGTGCTTTCCTTCAAGTTCCATTTCAGATTTGTGCTTGTGGGCATAAATGGTTTCATTTTTGGGTGTTAGCTTCAAAAGGGCATTAGGGTTTTCAGTTGTAATATACAAGTTTTCAATTTTGGGCCTTAGGGTTTCAGATCCGTAGGAGGAAGATTTCTTTGAATGAAAATTTTATAAATATTGTTGATTATGCTTGAAACCCTCAGACCTGTATCTCCTTGCCATGGAAAGATGAAATTCATACCATCACCATGTCCTTTCCCAAACCCCTGATCAAATCTGAAAGAAACAAGAAAATTGGGTTAATTTGCATGCTTGAAAACATGAAAACTCTTCTTGGGAAAAATAAATAATTCTATTAAAAATTAGATCCTTCTTATATTTATCATCTTGCATGTCGTAAAGGAAAAGAAAAAGAAAACCCCTCTTATTTTATTTATAATTTTATTGAAATAAAAATGGCTATATTATTGAAAATATGGCTTAATGGGTTTGCCCTTAAAAAGAAAGAAGAAATTCAGCCTATTGATTATTGCTAGAAAATTAATAAAAAAAATAGCTTGCTATTTAAAAATAATAATACAGTCCTGGTTTTAAAAATAATTCACC
Source organism: Thuja plicata (assembly GCA_018584345.1). Lineage (NCBI taxonomy): Eukaryota > Viridiplantae > Streptophyta > Pinopsida > Cupressales > Cupressaceae > Thuja > Thuja plicata. Next base: position 357,110 of record MU224856.1, on the reverse strand, counting down.
AGAAAAAAATATAAAAAATAAATAAAACATATATATGTATATATATAATATCAAACTAGATGTCTATTGAATATTTGAGGAAAGAGAACTATACTTAAAAGAAGGCTTTTAAAAAAAAATTAAAGTTTAAGTGCTTGGGGTGGGTGGCAGGGGCCACCGTAACCCTCGCCAACACACTTACCGTGCGTAGTACCCACAGGGGCTGCAGGTTGTGGGCCTGGGGACCCACCGTGGTTACCCATGGTGGGGACCGCAGGGTCCCACTACCTTGTGGTAGTCCCCTTGGGTATTTAGGAGCCACGGTGGGTGGAGTGGGGACCACCACCTCCCCCGCGCGGGTTTAACATAAGGTTTTATTTATTTATTTTTTAGTTTAGTTTCATTTTTTAAAATTATTTAAAATTATTTAAAATTTATATTATATTTAGTTTGAATTAATATTATTTAATTTAATTTTAATTTAGTTAGTTTTAATTAAATTTAGTTAAAATTTACTCTAATTTAGTTTGTTTTTTTTAAATTAAAGTATATTTTTTTTTAGCGTTGCATTTATTTTGTTTAAGTGGATATTAGGAAGGGGGTTTTATTTAATAAATTTGTGAGTATTATTTAGTTATTTATGGGTTATCAATTTATGAAAAAAAATATTATATCAAGTTCATACTTAATATAACTATAGCCAAATTTTAGTAATTGTTTAAATAGGGCAATTTATATGATGGAATTTATAAATTAACCTACAGCGGTTTAATGTGACCATTTTTCCTTGAAATTAAATTATATTATGTTAGTAATTTTAATAGATAAATGTATTTGTATAACTAGGGTTATAAATTTGTTTATCGCCATGTTATCAATACATTTTTAGCTCTTCTGGAAATGTGCTTTACCATGTCATGATGCGTTAATCTATATGTTATTGGAATGATGTGCGTAATCCTTTCTATTATGAACTTTATTATGTTGCGTATCTGTTAGGGTTTTGGGATTTGATTCTTCATGATGTCTTGCATGTTTTTCCAGTACATGTTTCTTATTATGATATTTTGGTTCGAATGTCTTTTCTGAACCTAGTGTTTCTGAACTCAAGATATGTGATCCTTTGAGAATGCCTCATGTTGTTATGGTTAGTTGAGAACTAGTAGTTCCTATATGGGTAGGAACTAGTTTATGAGTTTTATGAGATTATATTTGACCTTAAGCTTAGGGGGTGGATAGTTAGGTGCATCTTAGGGGAGTGACTTACAATAGGATTTTGGGGCCCAAAGAGGCAAGTCCAGAGTGACCTATCATAAGTTGTTAATAAGTGATAACTTAATAATAAAACTTGGGGTTTAAATTAATTATAAGATTGATCATGATGCCTCACTTATGCCTTGAGTGCTAGTACAGACTAAGGATAAGAATGAGTTGATACCTAGAGCGTAGGTATGGTTATATTCCTCATCTTTGTGAGAGGGTATTCTAGCTCTGCATGAGTCATGGTCAGAGGTCCGGGGTCCAGAAAGGCCAGTCCTAGGTAAATCAAGTGATTGACCATGTGATTAAACTCCCATAGAATGTAGCCTAAGTCTCCTCCATAGGTCTTTCTTTACCTCTTTGTGGTTGTGGTTTTGGCAATTGACATTTGATTTCTGTGGTTGGTTCATGTTGATGTTTGGATATCTTATGTATGTTCTTGTATCTTTGGATGGTGTACCTTTGTTTTGATCTTGGATTTAAATTTTTATTGATCTTTCCATCCTTATACTTTTACTTTTTCTTTAGTCTTTTTCATTATGATCAGAAAGCTTCTAGGATCTTCCTATGTGTTCCTTATGATGGCTTGTATACCTTTGTTTGCCTTCATGTTGTATACCCGTGTGAGTGGGCATGTTATTATCTCCTCGACATGGTGGGAGTGGACCTTTGGTTCCACACAATCGGGTGGTAGTGATTCTTATTAGCATTTAGATTCGACGGTTCTTCTTCATGCTTGGACAATCCTTGTTGCAGTTATATCTTCTTATTCTTTTGGAGACTTGTACAGTTTCATGAGTTGTATATTTGTACTCATATGTGTATATTGGTTGACATCCTTTCAGAGAATGTGTTGTATTATTATGTACTATTGCATACCCTATGACATGTGTAGTGGATGTTGATTCAGTTGTATATGTGGTCTTATTATATGAGACGTATACTATTGGATTCACTTGTATTCTTCATGTTAGTTCTTTATAGTTATTTTTGTAGATGATCTTGCTTAAGTAATTCTATGTCAAGGAACCCTCAAGAATTGTTGGGTGATCTCACAATAGTGTGCCCACTTTTCAGGAAGAAGGATTTTGGACTTTCAAAAAAAAATATTTTTTGATGGGTTTGCGTGAAGTACCCTCTTCGCACGGAGTGGTTAATAGGCTTCGCGCGAACTATATAAAATGGGGGGTTCGCTCAAACTATACCAAATTTGAGCGAACCCTGTGAATCAACAAAAAACAAGCAATTTGGGTAAATTTTCCTTGGTGGTTTCGCTCGAAGGGGGTTCGCTTGAACCCCCTCAGAGCCCTTCACACGAAGGGGGTCTTCGCGTGAAGGGCCTTAAAATGAAAATTTCCCCTGAGAAAACAAAAACCTCCTAAAAATTGTCCTTTCAAGGCTAGGGAAAAGGACCAAATCAAATTTATTTTTTGAAAAAAATGATGCGATTTGGAACAAGCTTTCTAATGAATATAATTTTAATACATATTGAGTTCGTTATCACTTTCAAATATTACTTTAACTAAACATAGGTTGTTTGGTGATTCAACAACCTCTCTCTTAAAGGCTTTGGGGAAAATAGGAAATTACCAAAAAATAATTATGAAAAATATGTAGGAAAAGTGTATTTATGTTACCTTTCTATATAAAAAATAAAAATTGAATTTTGATATATACATTTCAAGTTAGAGTAATCAAAGTGACCTTATGTCTAAATTACAGTTACAGTCACTTTAAAACGTAATAAACTATGAAATATTGACCAAAAATGAATGAAACCATTTACATCCTCTAGATATTGAAGTTAAAAATATAATTTTAAAAGAATTAAATCGTTATCATATTTTAAAATAAAGTTATGCTGATCCAAGTGAAAGTCACTTATTAAAATCATAGTTTTTTTCACACAAACCACTTTTCGTAGGAGAAGGAAAAAAAAAATTTAGTGAATTTTTTATTTTTAAAAAATATATATTTAGAAACTATAAAGAAAATGCTAAAATACCCTAGTTTATATCATCTTCAAATTCCTTATATTTTTTTGGCAATAGGTGTTCGAAAATGAATTTTTTTCTCAAAATGTTGATCTCTGTGTCAAAAAATTCTCACAATGTTGATCTCTGTGTCAAAGTTGGCCAAAAAGTGGGACACACTATTGTGGGACCACCTTGTTATCTATGTTGAGTTGTACTTATGTGTATGTCATGTACTTCATTGTATTGCTTCCACACTGTTATCATTATTGTTTTTAAATATTTAAGGAAAAGAATTATTATCTTGTTAACTCAGTGTCAAGTTTAGGTTGGTTCTCCTGGGTTCCCTGGCGGGGCATTACACTTGGTATCAGATAACACGTTTCTACACTGGAAGCTCTAGGAAATTTGTATGCCCATTAGTTGTCTTTTTAATTTTAAAAATTGAAACAAACATAAACATAAAACTCTGATGTATTTAAAACCATTTCTTTTTTATTATCTAGTTTCCTTGTCTCTTTTTGGTTTTGGTTTTGAGTTTTTGTTGGTTTTTTGGTTGATTCAGGAATCATGCTTGAGACTAGATCAGGTAGAGGTTGTGGTAGAGGCTGAATTGGTGGCCGTGGAAGGGGTAGGAATCACAGTCCTTCCATGAGTGTTAGTCAGGACAATGCTCATCAACATAATAGAGATGAGTAGAGGGATGAGCGTCGGGCATAGTCTGAAGAGCCTGACACTAGGCAGATGTTGAAGGAAATATTAAGTTGTCTTCCTACATAGGTTAGAGTGGAGAAGGGTGCTTCTCATCATTCTTAGTTAGAGAAGAGAGAGAGAGAGAGAGAGAGAGAGAGAGAGAGAGAGAGAGAGATCTAGGATCCCTCCGAGGAAGACCATTACTGTGGATCTTGATGAAGTGGTAGCGAACCACATGAGGGATCTCATGAGAGTATGACCTACTCCCTTTGATAGGAAGGGAACAAGGTTTGAGGCTAAGACATGGGTTATTGTTAGGAATAAGGTGTCTCAACCTTGTATATTTCCTTACATGTGATATTTTTTGTTTTGTAATTAATTGTTTGCAAATAATGTATTTAAGTTTGATATACGTTTTGTCATTTAGTTGAGTGAACATGTTGTGTTTTCACTCCACTTGGAAGATGAGAAGGATGATCAAACTTGGTCTAGGTGGATCTAGGCATCCCTTTCTATGGTAGAGGTTATTTTTCAAATGTCAGCACTTTGGACAATGTGTAAGGTAATCATGTCTGAAAAGGTTATGAAAGATCCCAAGACGATCATTAATATTTGTAAGAGCTAATTGTGAAAGATTTGATGATGGTTGAAGACATGTAAGACATGTGGCAAGTGATCATGTTGAGTACTGTACACTCTTCTGCAATGCGTGGGGTTCCTATTTTTTTGGAGAATGGGAAAACCCTAATACAGTTATCTTTGGAAGTTGCCCTAAAAAGGGAAGCGCGTGATATAAGCATTTTATGGTTGCAAATCACTTAGAGAGAAGTTAGTGTATTGTTAGCATGTTGTTATGCAACTAGATTTGTGTTCAAGTGTCGATTATCTCCTTAGAGAACTTGCATTGCAAATGTATTGTAAATAACAACAGTTTTGATTAATACATTGTGCAGGTTTTGGAGTGCTTGCGTTTATTACCGAAAGGTTTTCCTGAGGGTAAATCATTGTGTCATTCTCATTTTTCTATGTATGCATGTTATTGCAGCAACATCTAAGTTAATTATATTATCATTTTGTATTTGATAAGGGTTAAATCTGAATTTGCACGATCCTTTTTTTCTGCACACTTAGTTTCCTTTTAGTTGGTATCAGAGCCTGGACAGTTTTGGTTCTATTTGTTAGGGTACAAATTTTTTGAGCTAATCTCTAGTTCAGTGGGAGTATTGTTGCAGAGTATTCATAACCTTATTGTAGGAAAAGATGGCAAGTTCTTCATACAGTAGAATGGAGGTAGAAAAGTTCAGTGGCACAAACTTTGAGTTGTGGAAACTGAAGATGGAAGACATGCTCGTAGATCATGATGTATGGGAGGCGGTTGCAAATGATATAAAACCAGTAAACATGCCTCAAAAAGATTGGGATCTCAATGATCAGAAATCTAAGGGTCTCATTAGACTCTGTCTAGCAGATTATGTTCTCTAAATGTTCTTGAGGAGAAGACCGCAAACAAATTCTGGACATGGCTTGGGTCTGTGTGTCAGGCCAAGTCCTTGGTGAACAAATTGTTCCTGAGAAAGAAGTTGTATTCTCTGAGGATGGAGGAAGGAAGATCCATTGCAGATCACTTGAACGAATTTAACATGTTGATTGCACAGTTGACATTAACCGGTGTCAAGTTGGAGGAGGAGGATCAATGTATGACCCTGCTATGTTCCTTGCTGGATTCATGGGATCATCTTGTGATGGCACTTGGGAGTACTATTGTCACTTTCCAAATGGATGATGTGGTGTCTTTGTTTTTATCTGAGGAGATGAGAAGAAATACCTCTGATTCAACCAAGGAAGTCCTTGTTGTTTGCGGTAGATCCAAAGACGGAGGAAAGAAAAATGACAAGAAGTCTGAAAAGGGTAGATCCAAATCCCATGGGAAATCTAAGACTCCTGGAAAGTATAAGGAAACATGTTGGAACTATGGTAAGTCTGGGCACTTTCGTAAGGACTGTAAAGAGACAAAGAAGAAGAAAAGCCCAGATTCAGATTCTAAAAAATCTCAAGAAGATGGTGATGCTTTTGTCGCATCCTTGGCCACTCATGCATTTGATTATGTGTGGCTAATTAACTTAGGTGCTTCTTTTCACATGACCTCTCATCGAATTTGGTTCTCAAAGTAAGAGGAGTTCTATGGTGGAAAGGTGTACCTAGGTGATGATTCTCACCTAGAGATAGTTGGACGAGGAAGAGTCACTATCAGATTCCCTGATGGATGAGTAAAGAGGATCAGTGGGGTAATACACATCCTGGTTTTGGCATGAAACTTGTTATCTATAAGTATGTTGAATGATGGAGGTGTGCAAGTTGTTTTTTCAAAAGATGGATGCAAGATGATTAGAGGAGCTATGGTACTCGCAAAAGGCACTAGGAGAGGTACCTTGTTTTAGTTGGATGCTTGCACTTCATAGTGCAATAGTTCTTCTGTCTCAAGGAAGAGAGAAGTAGTCACTTCATCTCCACCATCTGAACTAGCAGTGAAGAATTCTATGTTAATGGGTTCTGATGGTAGTGGAGTAAGTGTACCTAAGGGTGCTAACACTTTGGAAGGCAAACTTCCTACAGAAAAGACAATGTTGTGGCATATGAGATTTGGCCACATTGGTAAGAAGGGTCTTAGAAACCTGAAAAATAAAAACCTTACTGAGGGGATAAATGATTGTAATCTTGAGTTTGACTTCTGTGAACACTATTTATGGTAAGAAAAATTGTGTTCAGTTTTACTCCATTTCTCACAAGTCTACTAGTATTTTCGATCTTATCCATTCAGATGTGTTTGGTCCTGTTAAAGTTCCTTCACTCTCCAAATCTGTATATTTTATAGATGATTACAGTAGAAGGACATGGATTTATTTCCTTAAAAGCAAGACACAAGTTTTCAGTCGGTTCAAGGAATTTAAAGCTCTCGTAGAGAATCAGACTGATAAAAAAATAAGTGTGTGAGAACTGACAATGTTGGTGAGTTTTGTTTGGTAGAGTTTGAATAGTTCTATAAAGAATGAGGGATCGAGAGGCATAAGAAAACTCTTTATACCCCACAGAAAAATGGAGTTGCAGAAAGAATGATTAGGACATTGATGGAGAAGGCTAGGAGTATGCTTAGTGGAGCTGGCCTCAAACAAAGGTTTTGAGCTGAAGCTGTAACCACTACTTTCTATCTGGTTAAAAAATATCCTACAAGATCTCTTCTTGGTAAGACACCCATGGACGTGTGGTCTTCTAAGAAGCCTTAAGTTAGACATATTCATGTTTTTGGTTGTGAAGCTTATGCACATGTGCCTAAGGAGAGAAGATCTAAGTTGGAAAACAAGGATATAAAATGTATCTTCATCGGCTACAGTGTTGGTGTGAAAGGATACAAGATTTGGGATCCTGTGATTGGTAAGGTGTTGTATAGAAGAAATGTTATTTTTAGAGAGCTAACACTTTCTCTTATTGTGCTATAGCCAGATGAAAAAGAAAAGAAAGAAGATGTTGTTCAGTTGCCTCCTACGCCCGAGACGACTGAACAAAGAGACTGTGATGGATTTGATGATGAGGAGAGCTCTAGAAGCTCTAAAAAACTAGAAGAAGAGGTAGAAAAACCTCAACCTCAGCCCTTGAGGAGATCCATGAGAGAAAGAAAGCAGCTAGAGAGGTTTGGATTTTCTATGTTAGATTTGAGTTGTGCTTATGCATTGATTACAAACACTGATGAGACTAGATCTATGAAAGAGGCTATAGGTATGGAAGATGCAGGTTCCTAGATTGAGGCCATGGATGATGAGATGGATTCATTGGAGAATAATAAAACTTGGGACCTAGTACCTTTGCCTAAAGGATGAAAACCTGATGGAAGCAAATGGGTGGTTACGAAGAAATTCTATGCAGATGGCAGTGTTGAGAGGTACAAGGCTAGATTTGTTGCAAAGGGGTATTCATAGGTGGAGGGAATTGATTATGGTAAAATATTCTCTCTTGTTGCAAAGCTTACATCCATTAGATTTCTGTTATCTCTAGCAGCATCGTATGATTTAGAGGTAGAACAGATGGATGTGAAGACAAATTTCCTTCATGGTGATTTGAAGGAAGAGATCTATAGGTCACATCCTGAGTGCTATATTCAAAAAGATAAAGAGTCTTTGATTTGCGGATTAAAAAAGTCTTTGTATGGTTTGAAACAATCTCCTAGGATGTGGTACCTTAAATTTGATGCCTTTGTGTTGTTGATTGATTTTCTGAGATCAAAATTAGATCAGTATGTTTATTTCAAAGTTGACAATGATTGCCTTCTTATTATTGCATTATATGGTGATGATATGTAGTTGATTGGGAAGGGTATGGGTATGATTTCTGATTTTAAGTCTCAGTTGTCAGCATAGTTTGAGATGAAAGATCTAGGGGCAGCCAAGTATATTTTGGGTATGGAAATCAGTAGAGATAGATCTAATAAAAAACTTTGGATGAGTGAGAGTAAGTATGTGAAGTCTGTGTTAGACAGGTTTAGCATGGAAGATTGCAGACCATTGTGTGTTCTTGTTTCTATGGGAACAAAGTTATCTGTGGATGATTGTCCAAAATTTCCTAGTGAGGTGGAGGAAATGAGCACAATACCTTATGTGAGTGCAGTTGGCAGCCTTATGTATGCTATGGTCTATACTAGACTTGACCTTGCCCAAGCAGTGGGAGTCCCAAGTCGGTTTATGGCTAAAACTAGACGGGTACATTGGGATGTAGTTAAGAGAGTGTTCAGATACTTGAAAGGTACACCAGAGTATTTCGTATGCTATGTTGGAAACTCTTCTGGAGCTCTGCATTCAGTTTGTTTCATGGGTTTGTGGATTCAGATTAGGTAGGTGACATTGACAACAGGAGATCCAGCAGTGCCTGTGTGGTCACTATGTTTGGTGGTGCCATCAGTTGGATGAGTAAGAGACAACCTATGGTCATTTTGTCCATGACAAAAGCAAATTACATGGTAGCTACTCATCCTTGTAAGGAATCCATTTGGATCAGGAGATTGTGTTTAGATGTTGGTGTTGATGCAGGACAAATTACAATTTATTGTGACAGTCAGAGTGTTATTTTCCTTGCGAAGGATCCAACATTCCATACCAGAATGAAGCACATTGATGTGCGGTTTCACTTTGTGAGAGATATGGTAGAGGATGGAAAGGTAAGTTTGGAGAAGGTAGATACTGGAAATAATGTTGTAGATGCATTGACAAAACCCGTGAGCATAGAGAAGTTCAGATGGTGTTCGGAGTCTATGGGCCTCTCGGCCTATAGTAGTTAAATCCTGTTATTTCCTTTGGCTCTTACAACGTGTTCGACAAGTGCGAGAATGTTAGGAATAAGGTGTCTCAAGCTTGTATATTTCCTTACATTTGATATTATTTGTTTTGTAATTAATTTTTTGCAAATAATGTATTTAAGTTTGATATTTGTTCTGTCATTTAGTTGAGTGAACATGTTGTGTTTTCACTCCACTTGGAAGATGAGAAGGATGATCAAACTTGGTCTAGGTGGATCTAGGCATCCCTTTCTATGGTAGAGGTTATTTCCCAAATGTAGGCACTTTGGACAATGTGTAAGGTAATCATGACTGAAACCGTTATGACGGATTCCTATGACGGTCATTAATATTTGTAAGAGCTAATTGTGAAAGATTCAATTACGGGTGAAGACATGTAAGACATGTGGAGACTGATCATGTTGAGTGCTATACACTCTTCTACAAGGTGTGGGGTTCCTATTTTTCTAAAGAATGGTAAAACCCTAATACAGTTATCTTTGGAAGTTGCCCTAACAAGGGAAGCACATGATATAAGCATTTTAGGGTTGAAAATCACTCAGGGAGAAGTTAGTGTATTGTTGGCATGTTGTTATGTTTCCAAATTTGTCTTTAAGTGTCGATTATCTTTTGAGAGAACTTGCATTCCAAGTGTATTGTAAACAACAATAGCTTTGATTAATACATTGTATAGGTTTTGGAGTGCTGGGGTTTTTTACCAAAAGGTTTTCCCTAGGTTAAATCATTATGTCATTCTCATTTTTTTATGTATGCATGTTATTGCAACAACATCTAAGTTAATTATTTTATCATTCTGTAATTTATAAGGGTTAAATCTGAATTTTCACGATCCTCTTCTTGGGAGTTTAGTGTAGGGAACTATTTTCCACACACTTAGTTTCCTTTCACTCATTGCCTTAGAGAGGAGATTTTCTATGCATCCCTTTAGTAGCAATACTAAAGCTAGGTATGTGATGATGCAACTCTTTGATTTTGCAGTAGTATGGTGGAAGATAGAGGAGGAGAACTTAGGACTCCATATGGATACAGTGACTTGGGAGTTGTACCTTGAGAAACTTTGAGAGTGCTTCCTCTCAGATTAGTAGAGGAAACAACAAGTGGATGAGTTCCATAACCTGAGGTAGTTGACCATGTCAGTGGTAGAGTTTGAGTGTCGATTCTTAGATCTCAAGAAATATGCAGGTTATGGTCATGATTCGGCCCTTATGATTCAGAATTTCATTAGGGGGCTCAATGAGCACAACATTGGGGAAGTTAGACTCTTTGAGCCTATGACCCTCAAAGAAGTAGTCATTAAAGCTACTCTTGCAGAGGTGAACCTAGCTTTGGGCCATGGTGGTTAGTTGGGAGTTCAGACTAGTGGACCTACTCCAAGTTATAGAATTAATCAATCATAGGGAGTTGGGAACTATAGGAACCCTCCTACTATTTTGAAGGGTAACTAGAACCAGTAGGGTTAGATATTCTTCCATGGTACTAGTGGTGGTTCTCAGTCGGGGAACTATCACAACTAGCTGCACAATATGCGCAATAGGACTGATCGGTCAGTTTAGAGTTCGCATCAGGATGTTAGTGGGGGTAGTTTTCAGCAGTACAGTGCACCTTCAGTTAGAATAGGTGGTAGTAGAGGGGGTTGTTATTCTTGTGGGCAGCTTGGTCACATTGCGGCCAATTTTCCTCGGCTTTCATTGCAGTTCTTGAGACAAAGGCTAGTAGCTTCTAAACCTATAGTTGGGAATGTTGGTATATCTCATGGAGTGTATGTAGTGTTTGATCGTCTTGCAATTGTGTATCATGCTCCTTTGAGTGGGGCTACGAGTAGAGGACCAACAGCTAGTTTCTGCATTCCTTCATTGGGGAATGATCCCTAGTGTTTGAGTCAGAGACCGGGGAAGGGTCCTATAGGACCCACATGTTGAGTCTTTTATGACTCAGAATGATGGTTTGAGTTGAGAGATTCATATATCTATCTTTGTTGTAGGATTCCAGGAGTAAGCCTAGTTTTAGGGGAGGAGGATGTAATACCCACCCCTTAGTTTTCTTTTTAGTTTTGGTTGCCGAACTCTTTTAGGCCTCTTCAAGCATGTGTGGTTTATTTCAGATAGTTTAAAGGATATTTATGTATCACATTTCAGTATGTTATTGATTCATTTCTTAGAGTGTTATATCTCCTATTTGCATATAATTTATGGTTATTTCATGATCCTTATGTATATGTTAGGATGTCATTTTGATTATGGTTTTCTAACAATACTGACCCTAGATTTATATGCACATGGATCATTTATATGTTTTGCATTACCGTTTGACATACTTGATATCATATGAGACAGAGTCGTAGTTACTTACTTCGGCGAGATCCACATGATAAACTACTCTCAACCATTGTTTGCTATATTATATGAATGTATGTTCATCTTTGTGATGACAAGTTTGTAGGTACCAGGCTACGTCTTCCCTGAATTGGTAGGAGTGATCCTTCCCTATCGCAATATCTCAATGGTAACAAAGGGGAGATAATATTAGGTCCAAATCCATACCCTATACCATTATTTTGTCCTATTGATGGACAAAGAATCTGATTGACTATCCTATTTGAATCCGTCAAGTGACATGGATTTGTGAGCCTTTTGGTTTTTGTTTCAGTTGTTTGTCTGTTTCAGTTGATTTTTTGTTTGGATGGGTTTAGGTGATTTAATGATGCTTTTGGCTTGATTCATTTAATGAATATTTATGCTAAATATTAATGTTAATTATTGCACCTATAATAAGGTTAAAACATTGATATATGAAATATATGGCTATTTAATAATTAAATGCATATATTTAATTAATTAATTAAATTATTAAGCCTTGATTTAAATAATTGAGATTTAATAAATATTAAATTTAATTTATTGTAATTAAATATGCATAGTTGAATTGTTGAATATTACTTTAAGTTGCATGGGTAATTGATTTATTTAAGTGAAAAATATTCTCATGCATTTTCAATTTAACACTTTGCTTTTATATTCTAAAGTTGAGTTATGCATGCTTTAAGTGAAATTGAAAATAAAGAATTAGATAATTTATATTCTCTTTAAGGTTTTTACTTTTTGAAAACCTAATTGCTTGGATTATCTATATCTTTGGATTGGAAGTCTTTTTAGGTGTGGTTCAATCAGGAAGAAGGAGAAATAAGATGATTGGAGTTTTGAGAGAGCTTTCTTGGATTTGTGGATTCTCTTGTTTGGATTTGTGGATTCTTCTTACTTAGATTTGTGAATTTGTTCTTCTCATCATTTATTGAGGTAGGATCTTCATCTTTTAAATTCTAGCTTTCAGATCTGCGTCTTCCATGCATCTGAAAAGATAAGATCCTTTGTGTGATCTTCCTTGTTTGAGTATTTGGTAATTTCATTTATTTACAGTTGAGAAATTAAGATCTTGGTTCAATTTTGTGCTTTCCTTCAAGTTGCATGTCATATTTGTGCTTATGGGCATAAAGGGTTTTATTTTTGGGTGTTAGCTTCAAAAGGGCATTAGGGTTTTCAATTATAATGTATGCATTTTCAATTTTGTGCCTTAGGGTTTCAGATCTATAGGAGGAAGGCTTCTTTGAATGAAAATTTGATAAATGTTGTTGATTTTTCTTGAAACCCTCAGATTTGTATCTCTTTTCCATGGAAAGATGAAATTCATACCTTCACCATGTCCTTGCCCAACCCCCTGATCAAATCTGAAAGAAACAAGAAAACTAGGTTAATTTGCATGCTTGCAAACAAGAAAACTCTTCTTGGGAAAAATAAATAATTATATTAAAAATAAGATCCTTCTTGTTTGTATCATCTTGCATGTTGTAAAGGAAAAGAACTTAAAATTATATATATATATATAACTAGATGTTTATTGAATATTTGAGGAAAGAGAACTATATTTAAAAGAAGGCTTTTTAAAAAAAATTAAAGTTTAAGTGGTTGGTGTGAGTGGCGGGGGCCACTGCACCCCCACACTTACCGTGCACGGTACCCATAGGGTCCGCAGGTTGTGGGCTTGCAAACCCACCTTGGTTACCCAAGGTGGGGACCGCAGGGTATCACTACTTTGTGGCTCTCGCTGCTAGCATTTAGGAGCCGCAGTGGGTGGAGTGGGGACCACCCCCCCACGCAGGTATAACAAAAGGTTTTTTTTATTTATTTGTTTTTGGTTTAGTTTATTTTTTTAAAAATTATTTTAATTTATCTAAAATTTATATTTTATTTATTTTGAATTAATATTATTTATTTTAATTTTAATTTAGTTAGTTTTAATTAAATTAAGTTAAAATTCACTCTAATTTTTTATTTTTATTTTTATATTAAAGTATAGTTTTTTTTCAGTGTTGCATTTATTTTGTTTAAATGGATATTAGGAAGGGATTTTATTTAATAAATTTATGATTATTATTCACTTATTTATGAGTTATCCATTTATAAAAAAAATAATATTATATCGATTTCATACTTAATGTAATTATAGTCAAATTTCAGTTTTATTTAAATAGGGTAATTTATATACAATGGAATTTATAAATTAACCTATAGGGGTTTAATGTGACCCTTTTTATTTGAAATTGAATTATATTATGTTAGTAATTTTAATAGATAAATGAAATTACTTAACTAGGGTTATAAATTTGTTTATCACCATGTTATCAATGTGTTTTCACCTCTTCTGAAAATGTGCTTTATCATGTCATCACATGTTAATCTATATGCTATTGGAATGATGTCTGTAATCCTTTCTATTGTAAACTTTATTATGATGGGTAGCTGTTAGGGTTTTGGGATTTAATTTGTCATGGTGTCTTGCATGTTTTTCCAGTACATGTTTCTTATTATGATATTTTGGTTCGATTGTCTTTTTTGAACCTAGTGTCTCTGAACTCAGGATATGTGATCCTTTGAGAATGTCTCATATTGTTATGGTTAGTTGAGAACCAGTAGTTTCTATAAGGGTAGGAGCTAGTTTATGAGTTTAATGAGATTCTATTTGACCTTAAGCTTGGGGGATGGATAGTTAGGTACATCTTAAGGGAGTGGCTTACAATAGGATTCTGGGGCCCAAAGATGCCACTCCAGGGTGACCCTTTAACAAGCTGGACTTTACAGGACCCTTTTTATGCTCCTAACAGGGTAGACCATCAGAAGTGGTCATTATAAGCTCTAACAAGCTTAATTTATACTACAGTACTAAATCTTGTGGGTATCATCCCCACCCTAATTTTACTTCATTTTGGAAGGTTTATGGGTAACAAAATATTGTGTTATGTGTTCTATATGATTCTTTACTTTTGAGTTACATGCATGCAAACAAATAAGTTACTCTAATTGTGGATTAAAAGATTAAGTTTTATTGGTTCTTGATTCACCCCCCCCCCCCCCCCCCCCCCCCCCCCCNGATTAAGTTTTATTGGTTCTTGATTCACCCCCCACCCCCCCGCCCCACCTCCCTCAATCACTGGGCACATCATATAATTCCAACATTTGGTATTAGAGTGGTGGTTCTCTTATCAAAATTTTAACAGCTTGAGAAAAGATCAGAGGATATGGAAACAAACAGACTAGAGAAAGCCATTAAGAATGAAAAGATAGATCTTAAAGTGGCCATGGATCAGATCATAAAAATTAAGGAGAAGCTCTCTCTTTTCCTAAAGAGAAGAAAAGAATTAGCAGTGTAGAAGAATGAAAAGAACTATATAGAAGAAAGAATTGAAGAAATTTGCAAAGAAAGAAGCTCGGAAGAAGATGATGCAACCATTGAAGACTTTCTTGCAAAGAATCTCAGTTTACATGCAGTCAAAAAGTTGAAAAGAGAACATGAAGTTCACTCAATCAGAATGTGTGAAGTCATGGAACTAAAGAACAAAGAAGAAGATGATATAAACATAGCACAAGAAGATAAAAGACTACTGTGTATAAGATTAGGAGAAAAAGAAAATGAAATACAACACTTGTCACTTCAAAAAATTAATTTGGTAATTCAACTCAACAATGCAACACAAGAAGTAGTCAGTCTAAGAATAGAAAATGAAAGACTGCAGAATGATCTCAATACTGAAAAACAAACAAATGAAAGTATGGTGAATTCAGAAACCAGTATGGATCGGGAAACAAAACTCAGACACCATGGACAGACTGGATTAGGTTATACTGAACAAGGTGAATCCTCATAGCAAGGAGCTCAAATGAACAAAAAACCTACATGCAATCATTGTGGTAAGACATGGCATACATCAAATAAATGTTGGAGTAATGAAAAGTGAAAATTTTACGGTAAATGCCACATTTGCAAAAAACATGGACATAGAGTAAGTGAATGCAAAGAGAAACCTAAGTTTGAAGGGAAATGCTACAAATTCAACAAACAAGGTCATAAATCTTTCGAGTTCAGAACTAAGAAGTGGAATCCTGCTGAATAATTAGCCAAGGAAATTTTTGGTTGGGTTTATAACACTTGGTACAAATGTTGTCACTATGGTGAATATGGACATATTGGTGCAAATTGTATGAAGAATCACTTCAAAAAAAGAGATCCTACTAAGAGATGTTATGTTTGCAAGAAGATCAGTCATCTAAGCAAGAACTGTATAAACAGAGAAAAAGTTGATACTGGTTTTGATAATGGTAAAGCCAAAGTCTCTGAAATCAGAAATCAGATGAGAAATCAATGGGTAAAGAAATCCTTAGATAATTTAGATCAAAGCAATGAAGGATCTAATGACACCCTAAATAGTGAGATGGGTGGATCTATCGTTACAGAATAGGAAAGTAAGGAGATGAATACAACTATGCAATACAAGCTATCCTACATCAGTTCTAGATAAGCAATACGATCCATATCTGCATATTGATGCATGAGGACATATTATAGTTCAACCCAAGTTAGAATGTTAGTTCCACCCAAGTCACTCTAACTCACCCGATATGAGTTAGGAAGTATTGATAATTGGAAAGCTAGTTTCACCTGAGCTTCCAAGTGAAACTTTGAGAAACACCCAAGTCACGCCAGCTACTATGTATGGAGAATTTAATGAAATACTATAACGGTTGAAAATATATTATAAATGAAGGATTTTAAAAGGTATTTCTTACAAAGATTTCAATTTACAAGTCAATACAGAGCCCTTATCAATTCAGTGTGAACTCATGATTGTAAGCGGAGTTTGATCATTTCATCTGAGCAATATGGAATCCACTTTGAACAGCAAGGTCAAGAAAGGTTCTGAGATGCTAGTAAGGAATGCAATTTGTGATCCTCCAGTGTTGAAGCTTCATCTGATATTTATAAAGGAGATAGACCCGATGGGAGCTCATTCCCTAATTCCTCCAAGAGTGTTACTATTTAATGACATTCATAGCTTCTATCACTGCAACATACATGAGCTTGCAACTAGTGAGATGAATCAAGCATATGATAAGTTATTTATCGATGGGAATCTAAAGCTCGAGCAAAAACAACTCAAAACCAAGGGGTTGACACACATCATACATATGTCAAGGGACTTCCAGACAAAATGGATGAGATATGTTCTTAGACATGTCCATGAAATGAAACTATGGTTGGATCATCCTGTGAAAATCACTAAGCAGATAATTCACCGTGTTATCGGGTTCCCTATGCTAGATAAGCCAAAAGCTACCAAAACCCTAACTAGGGATGAACTAGCTGAGTTAACTCTTTCCGAGTGAGATGGTAGAGGCATGAGACTCAACGGAGTAACTGATATGGAGATGAAATTTTTCATTCATGTGACAGCCCACAAGATATATAGTTCGAGAAGACCCAACAATGTTGCATGCGAAGCTGTTAACGTAGCTTACAAAGTTGTAAAGAAAAATCTGGTATTTGACCTAGCAGGATTGCAACTCACTCAGTTGAGAAAGAATATGGAGATCATCTGAGTATCCAAAACCAATTCATGTAAGTTTGGTTCTCTTCTAATCTGCATACTTTTTTTGATGTTGAGAATTTATTTCCCTCCAAAGGAACAGTACCATGGAAGAAGGATAGACCAATTATCCATCAAATTAATGATTTCATAGCTGAGTTAGGAGATAATTATGATAACATTATGGATGGATAGTTTCAGAGTTTCAAACAAAAGATGCAGAGTAGATATAGAATTCTCAATCAACTAGTTGAGAAGTACAAAGATGAAATTTGTTTTCTAGTTGATTGTGATAGGGTTTATATACAAGTGGTAAAGCCTAGAGTTGCATGGGTAAAACCCCTGCCATATGAATTTAACAATGATGACACAAAAGATATCATAGAGGCTCTTGTGAATGAACCTATCAATCCAAAGGCACCTTACTTTGTAACATATGAGGAAGAAAAGGGAAGGATATCTTTGGAGATTGAGATTCCTAAGATATTGAAAAGTGGAAGAAAGAGGATCGATACATTCATGAAGAAGTATGACAAGACCTCTGAATCTCCTACTATCTCTGAAAGTAAAGAAGACATATTTAAAATAGAGGATACAGTTGAGATAGAAAATGTTGAATCTGTAAAGGAAGAAATTGATAATGATCCTCCACAAAAGAAGAGGAAGACAACACCTAGACAGAAAAAAGGAAAAAGGCACTACTCCTGTTGTCACCTTGAGGAGATCAAGGTGAAAACTTATACTAAATGAAGAGGATGATGATGGAGAAGAAGACACTGTGGTATTCACTAAACCAACACCCACACTTGATTAAAAGATTAAATACCTTAAAGAAGGAAGAGCCATGAGTTCTTTGAAGTCACTGAATTATGCTTCTAGGTCAAAAGAAGAAAATAAAAGGATTGAGCTAGCAGTGGTGGAGAAGATGGCAAAGTGAAAATATGACCCTTCTGAGTTGAGGAGTTATATGACTAAAGACTTATTTAAGGAAGTATCTATTTCCTGGAAGAATGCAGTACAAATTGAAAATGATATAAGGGAAGAGACATTGAAGTAGGTCATGTCTAAAATGAAAGGAAAAGAAATAAAAGAGACCTTGAGCAGATATGAGAATAATCACACCCCCAGATTCATGACATTCAAAATATTGAACAAGAACATAGAATATGTATCTCATTGTGCCACATTAGTGTGGAAATAAATATTTGAGATAATAGAAGGCAATGAGAAAGAAGAAGTACCGAGTATAGACCCTCCAACACAATAAAATGATGATACTGATAATACACTACCCAAGGTACAGACTATTGAAGAGTCCAATGCAGAGCAGATTGCAGTAGAGGTAATGTCATCATTACCCCAATCTCCTATACACAATATAGTACCTCTAAGCATAGACAAGGTTAAAGAATCTACATCTGAACAGACTAAGACCGAGCAACAGGCTCCTCTTACTACTGATATATGCACACCCGAGTTGCAAAAATGCAAGGTAAATATTTCTACTGCTAATATTGATTCATTAATAAATATTGATCTAAAAAATGGTATTGTAAAGGCTAATGACCTAATTGGATTGAATACTGAAGCTAAGGATGAGGTAGGAAGAGGTAAGGAAATTGTTCCTTCACCAAGTCCTAAGACAAAGGCAGTAATTACTGATGAGATAGATCTAGACAAAGAAATTGAGATTCCTAATTAGCATCTATCCAACCTATTTGTAGAGAAAATGGATATTTTGGGAGAACTATGGAAGAAAAGAGCCACACAGCAAAAAATCTTAAAGGAAAGACAAAAGAAAAAAGTACTTGAAGATGTCAAAGGCATATTTGTAGATGCATTGCAAATTGAAGTGAATGAAAGTGACTCAATAATGGACCAACTTGTTTACATTGTCCACAAGTTCAACACATATATGAATGGTTAAGAGAAGTTACTTGAGAAGGAAGAGAAGAAATTTGGGAACAAGGTTCTAGAGAACATTGCAAAGAAGATTGCAATTGACCAGGTACAACTTACAAAGATCATCAGCACTCTAGAAACCACTGTGAAAAATGTGGTAACACTATTTGTAAAGTTGAGTGACTCCTCTAAATTTACTATGGAAATCAAGAACGAGTTAGGAAAGATCGATGCAGAAAAGAAGGAAAGTGCAAGGCAGTTAGCACTTGACCCGAGCACCATTTATGCTCTCTTCATGAAAATTAAGTACCTTACTGCTCTACAAACTGAAGTGTTGAGAGAAGAAAAAAGGACTAGAGAGTCTCTTACACCAATCCAGAGAAAACTTCTACCACACATGAATGGAATGCAGAAATGCATAACACATGCCAAGACACTCATTCATAAAAATACCTTCTCAGTTGTCGAGCTAATGATAGAGTTATCTGCAGAACTACAAGTTGAATTGCACATCTTGAAGGTGCTACAGGACAATTGGGACAACACTTTGTCTCAAATTTTGAAGGTACATAGTGATTTCCTATCCTACTTTGGGATAACATTATAGATATCACTTTTTGGCATTTCTGTCAAAAACAAGGGGGAAAATATCATTGTATAAAGGGGGAAATGTCATTGTAAATATCATCAAGGAAACAAATGTACAGTGAATAGTGAAGAAGATATATTTTACAATACCAATTTTGAAAAATATAAAAACAGAGTCAGTTGGACCCGAGCAGACAATAAGGGGGAGTTTTGACATCTCAGAATTTAATGATAAGTGTTTTTGTCACTAATACAAAAGGGGGAGATTTTAGACCTTATGGAAAGACATATTGTAAATTATTATCAAAACACTTAGTCATTCAGTGTTGCCTGAGTGTTCAGCATCACCTGAGTGTTCAACATCACCTGAGTGTTCAGCATCGCCCGAGTGACAGTTTATCACCCAAGTAGTCTTTTGGACCGAAGTGATAGTTTGAAGCCAACTTTGCATATATTGTTCAATATAATTTTGTTTATTTCAATTTGACTTACAAATTTATTTGTCGGATAAATATATATGAAATATAGTTTGTTTTATCCAAAAAGAAGAAGAATAAGGAATAATATGAAGAGATAAGGAATATGATTATAAGGAATGCAAAAGGAAGTTTGATATAACTACATAAGTATTCAGGACATCAGAGTCTCATCTATCACATTCAGGTGATCAATTATATTCAAAGGATCTTATTTAGAAATAACAGTTGCACAAAGCAGATCATCAACTGATTCATTCTCACAGGTGGATCAACAAAATCCTTTAACAAGGTAGACCTAATAGTCCTTTCTCTAAATCTCTTAACATAGTTGCATTACTTATTGTATTTTACAAAATCCTTTAACAAGGTGGACTTGACAGTCCTTTCTATGCTCCTAACAGGGAAGACCATCAGAAGTGGTCATTGTAAGCTCTAACAGGATAAATTTATACTACAGTACTAAATCTTGTGGGTATCATCCCCACCCCATTTTTACTTTCTTTTGGAAGGTTTCTGGGTAACCAAATATTGTGTTATGTGTTCTATATGATTCTTTACTTTTGAGTTATATGCATGCAAGCAAATAAGCTAATCTAATTATGGATTAAAAGATTAAGTTTTATTAGTTCCTGATTCACCCCCCCTAGTAATTGGGCACATCATATAATTCCAACACCAACAAGATACCTTATATGAAATCTGGTATGATCACAAACTGAATGTTAGTTTCTTTAAAAATTTTGGGAGCAAATGTTATATTTTGAAAGATTCTAGAGAAGGAAATTTTGATTAAAAAGGAGAAGGGATATTCTTAGGATATTCTACAAGGATTAAAGATTACAAATATTTGAACAAGGTTACTAATAAAATGGTGGAAAGTGCAAATGTAAGAATTGATGAATTTGCACAAAAGAATGATGAAGATAGTAAGAATGAGCATGATGATTATGAGAAGTTTGTATTTGTAAAACATAATGCCCCTGATACCTTACTGAGAGAACCTACTGAGGAGGAAGATGAACAAGGAGTTCTAGAACCAAATGTTGAAGAATCAAGAGTTATCGAGCCTATTTTGGGAAAGTATATGAGAAGGCACCATTCCCTAAGAAATATTATTGTCCAAAAATAAGGAAGTTGGAGTGATGACCACAACCAAGGCTAGATACAATACATGTTTGATATCTACATTTGAGCCTAAGATAGTTAAGGCCGCACTAGATAATGAAGATTGGATTAAAGCAATGAAATAAGAGTATGATCAAATTGAGAAGAACCAGATACAGACATTAGTACCTAGGCCCAAAGTCAAAAATATTATTGGTACCAAATGGATTTTCACAAAAAAAACTGAATGAGCATGGAGAAGTTATCAGAAATAAAACTATATTGGTTTGCAAAGGTTATGCACAAGAAGAAGGAATTGATTATGGAGATATTTTTGCACTTGTTGCTAGACTGGAAGGACTTAGAATAATTTTTTCATATGCTTCTTACAAAGGATTCGAGGTATATCAAATGGATGTTAAGTCTTCATTTCTTAATGGGATACTTGAAGAAGAAGTATACATTGATAAACATGAGGGATTTATTAAAAACACAAACAAGAACAAGGTATCTAAGTTACATAAGGCTTTATATGGTTTTAAAAAAGCACCCCAAGCATGGTATGAGAGATTGTACCCTTATCTGATGAAAAGAAAATTTCTAAGAACAAGTGATAACAGTAATGTTTACTATAAATGTGACAGTGATAATAAAGTTTTGATTGCTGAAATTTTTCTTGATGATATTATTTTTGGAGGCAATCACACTTTATGTAAAGGATTTGGTGATGAATTGAGAAAAGAGTTTGAGATGTCAATGATTGGAGATATTAAGTTCTTTCTAGGTCTACAAATATAACAAGTTACTAGAAGAATCTATATTACACAAGCCAAGTATATCAAAGAGATTCTCAAAACTTTTTGTATGGAAGATTCCAAACCTCTTGCAACACCAATGGTTATTGGATGTAAATTATCCAAAGTGGAAGAAAAACAAGAGGTGGATAGTAATCCTTATTGATCCATGATTGGTAAATTGTAGTATGTTATTCACAACAAACATGATATAGCACACCTTGTTGGAATTGTGGCAAGATTTTATTCTAATCCAAAGGAAACATATATGTCTGTAGTAAAAAGAATTTTGAGGTACCCGAAAGGCACAAAAGAGTTTGGTTTATTATACAGAACAAGTCTACACTGATACAGATTGGGCTAGAAATGTTGATTATAAAAAAAGTACTAGTCAAGGCACATTCTTTCTAGGTGAAATATTGGTTACAAGGATTTGAAAGAAATAAATTTGTATTTCATAGTCTACTACCGAGGCTAAATATGTTGTTGCTGCTATGAATTGTGCAAACATAGTATGGATTAACAAATTACTTGAAGGTATGAAAGAAGAGATCACAGATCCGGTTACTATTTTTTGTGATAATATAAGTGTTATTAATATATCAAAGAACCCGGTTATGCGTTCAAAGACCAAGCACATTTCTATCAAGTATCACTACTTGAGAGAACAAGTTCAAGAGAAGAATGTGAAATTGGAATATGTAAATTGAAAGGAACAATTGGCTGATATCTTTACAAATCCACTACCTAAAGATTCTTTTGAGTATCTCAAAGGTAAATTAGGGGTTATTCCCCTATCCAATGTTCACTAAAGAGCATCTACAATGAAACATCAATTCTATATTTTATGAGAATATTGATTACTGAATTGATGTTAGTATAACACACTTTAGGTGATTCCTAAAGTTGTGAAATTTGTTTTATATGTAATGTTTTATGAGTACATGTCAGGTATAATCCACTACTAGAACAAGTTATCAGGAGTCTGACTTTTTGGCATTTTTTTCAAAGAGGGAGAATAATGAATTGATGACATTTTTCCTAACAAAGAGGGAGAATAATGAATTGCTAATATTTACTCATGAAGGAGATTAAAAATGTATGTTACAAAATTAGAATATTTATCCAAGAGGGAGATTTAGATCAAAGACCAAAGTGGGAACATATATATCAACTCATATAGAGTACAATTATGTATTTGAGAGTTTACATCATCAATTTATATAACACTATTATATGGGTTGCCATCAATTCCAAAGAGGGAGATTGTTTCTTACCTAATGAATATCTGATGGAGATGATGAAGATTGATTGATACCTAGTATCATGATTGTACAAATGGTTAGATCAGTTATTGTTTTGTCATTGATGTCAAAAAATTGATTAAATGATTTTTATTATGTTACCATATCATAAGAGGAGAAGTTAAATGTGTGAAAAATAGATATCAGACAATGATGAAGTAATGATGATATAGTTATTTTCTAATATATATTTGATGTTATCAAATCAGTACATTTGATTGATCAAGTCGGGAACTAAAAAGAATTAAAGTTGTAACTGAAAGAACTACTTTACCAAGCTAGACTGAGTCAGTGAGTAGAATGTTCTGTCAGTCGGTTATAGTTACCAAGCACCAAGCACCGAGAAGTGAAGATGAGTTAGACAATGAGAAGTGAATGAATCGAGAAGTGAATGAAGTCAGTTACCAAGTTGCAATGCAATTTTTACCGAGTACAATATATTGATATTAAATGATATTAAATGATGATATAATCAAATTTAACATGAAGCGATGATGAGTTGAATGAGGAAATGATTTAAATGAAGTTTGAACTACAAAATCTATGAATGGGAAAATTCAATTGAAGATATAAGCTGAAGATCAAGTGGTTAAACATAATTATGAAAGTTCCAAGAAAGTTACAAGTTCCAAGTTCCAAGGTAAAAGTGAAATTGTTCACCGAGTTGAGATTTATGAAGAAGATGATCGAATGGTTGAGCACAAATGAAGGAAAATCAAATTAGTGAGATTAAGAGTCAAAATTATGTCTATATAAAAAATGGGGAACACAATGTAATGCTGCTGGTGAATTGAATGTAGAAGGAGAAGAAGTTGAAGAACAACATTTTCCAAGCAGAACAGAGAGAAAAATTGAAGAATCTATAGTGTGAGAAAGAAATAAATGGAGTATTTGATGCCAGTATTCAATTGAGCATATATGATCTGATACAAGAAAATGAAGTTGATATATTTACAGATCAAAGTTTATTGTTTCTTATTACTATTTGTAACACATAAATTTATCTTAACCAAGTGGATTTAACCATCCTATTTGTAAAACCTAGACTTAGGTGATATTCCAAAAGAGTGTTTAAATACCTCTAACATGGCCAATACTGCCACAATAAATATATTAACACAACCGAGGTAAATCCCCTAACAGGGTCATATTTAGAAAATATGTTTATGTATAGTCAGAAAATGGAAGCACTTCCATGGTACACTTGTTTAGCCTTTCAAGTAAGTGGTTTGGGGTCATATCAAGCACCTTGAATGGGTTCCTAACTTTGACATGGCTTTCCCCCTGTTCTTCCTCTCCTTCCACTTCTTTCCAACCTAATTTTTGCATCCTGGACTGGAGATCTGAGATCTTTGACCTTAGGGTCAGGGTCGACCTTTTGGGTCTATGTTGACCTCAACCCTAACCTAGGTCAAGGTTGAAATTGACCCTGACCTAGCTCAAGGTCAACCTTGACCCTGACCTAGGTCAAGGTCAACCTTTCCCTTGACCTAGGGTTCAAATCTTAGGGTCCCACAGTTTTCGGTTGTCGGTCTTTGCAAAAGTCATTTCCCGCTTACGGGTCAACTGTTTCGGGTTCCAAAGTGGTGATTCCTAAATTATATTTAACATAGGTCCACTTCTAGGGGAATGGGTCCAATTAAGATTTAATTCTCCTATGTAGACCTCCTTAGAAGATTGTGCCCTAGTTTCATATAAGAGGAAGCCTTCTCCTCTCATTTTCTCTAACGATCATCAAGTGAAAATAAGTGTCCAAGTTCTCTATTGAAGATCAAGTATTCAAGTTTTTAGGCCTTTGCAGGGATTAGGTTCAAGCCTTCAAGATTCATCACTAAAACCCTAGATCTAGCCATCATGGTGGTGTGATATTCCTTCAAGATCCTTTGTACATCCTCAAGACTCTTTCATTACTTCTTCAAGGTGGATTCCAAGCATACAATCATGGAGGTTTATGGTTTTTATTGAGTCCAAGCTTTCATATCTACATACTTGCTACATTTGAATTACAATTGCATATCTATTCAATATCATAGCTTCATTCTTAGATTCAATTCTACTACTTGCTAGCATTCTATACTTTATTGATTTCAAGGTTAATTCCTAAATCAGGGTTTGACTAAGGCAAACCCCTCCCCCACAAATAGCAAACCTCTTTTTCTTGCAAGTACAGGTTCAAGACTGTAGATTTGGAATCAGATTTGGATACCATTTTCAGATTTCTTTCAACCTCCATGAACAGATTTTCTGTCGAGGCTATGCAGGTCAGGGTCAAGATTATTGGGTCAGGGGTGAGATTTTTGGGTCAGGGGTGACATTTGTGGGTCAAGGTTAACCTTTTTCAAAAGATGGTATCGGATAAGAAAAATATTTTTGGGTTTTGTTTGTCTCTGTGTTTCTATTCTGATTCATGCTTTAGATTTTCTAAAAATAGTCTACAGACCTCAGAAAACAACATTTTCCAAATATTTAATAGTTTAAGGTTGGTTTTTCTTCTCGTCCTTTTCAATTATTATAATCTATCATATTTACATTTTCAATTAACAGAATTTAAGATCTCCTTCTTTGTTTTCATTTCCAAATGGTTGATTCACTTGCGAGTTAATCCCTCTTTCAGGTTGATCAACTTGGATCCTTCATTTGTGCATTTGAGGATAAAGGTGGAACATCTTATTTTCCTCTTAATACACATTTCAATACAAAATTCAATTAAAGGTAAAGTAGGTTTAAGGGAATTAACATTAAAACACACATCCCCTTTTTCACCATTCACAACAAAGTGGTGAAGATCCTTTTTTCCATCTTCACATTTTGGTGAACCTGTTGGTGCTCAAATCAATAGATTGGATTTCGTATGGACTTGCCAATCCAATGCTTGGAAACCCAAGTGATTTGGCCAACTAACAAGTCACAACCAAAGAAAGGTTGGAACTTCTGTAATTTTGGCTCTGCAAAACCAAGGCTGGTAGGCCTATACCTTGACTTATCCTTCAGATTACAAGGCTTTTATAGAAGATAAGAAACACTTCAACCTTCTCTCTCAAGTATGGCAAGGAACTTGAAAGAAATCTAACTGAAAGCAGTATATCACAAACTGTAAACTAAAATACTTTAAGTAATTAAATAATGTTTAGTAAATATGTATGTAAATTGAAATGAATAGATAGATAAGATGTCACAAAACTATAACAATGAACTGAATAACTATAATCCAAATAATGATTAGACCAGTGCCTTATTCTACCATGGGGAATAGAGTCAAGATCATTTCAATCTTATGTTCAACCTCAGAGACAGTTTTACAAGAAAACTTATCACTTCAAAGGTGTTATGGAATGTACATGCAACCTAAAACAAATTCAGAGATATTTCAAATGGGTAATACTTCTCAGATGACAGACCAATTTTCTAAGGCCTCAATCAATAGAATTTAACCATGCAAAATGAGAAAACCAATAGAAAATATAGATGATGAATCAAATCAGGAAGCATGCACATCAAAATATCACTTTGAAGAAGTTCTATTGGTTTATCCGAGGGACTAATTGTAAAATGATAATGAAATTATTACACATGTGAAAGAAAAATGACTTATCTTTATTGATTTTGAAAAAATAGTACATCCAGTTCCATGTTATACTTGTTGATTAAAAACTATCTAAATATGTGAAATTATATTATATTGTATATGTCTTCTCTTTACATTTTAAATTATGTATATATATGAGTTTGAGTGGCTTTCAGACCTTTTTAGGGTGAAAAGACACAACTCTTATTACAAATTATTTTGAAAAAACAATAAAATAACTATAAAATAACTACCTAACTTTCGGATTTGGCTTTGGTTGAAAATCCAAAAAACCTCATGGAAAGCTAATATTTTTGCTGGAGATAGGAAATTTGATCTCTCGAACTGGGTCATTTTTAGATTTTTAAAATTTGACCATCTTTATCCTCTGTCGAAATCATCTTTGTAGAAGGTCTAAATTCCATCATTTTCTGAAGGCTTCGATTAGTTAGTTCTATTTATTTGTGTCATAAAGCTTCCTTCCTTTGGTCATTTTTTTATGGAGAAAAATGCTTCTTGATAATGGATTGGGACTTCTAAATTATCAAAATTTAGGGTACCACCAGTGGCTCTTTCTGGGGATGTATGCCCCCTATGAGCATAGCAAGATTCCAGCTATCTCTAGAGAAGCAGACCAAGTATCCACACTTAATCTAATGCAAAGTGAAATTGGGTGGCCTCAGGTCTCCCTCCAAAAAAGTGAACACTGCTACTTTCCTCTATCAAACACATAATTCTGATCATGTAGTACTTTGGATCTCCTGAATACGATGCCACCATTATCATGGACAACATTCATTGCTTTATTAGCACGCTTTGACTTTTGTTTACCCTTAGAAAAGCCAGCAGGTGCACTGTAGTCCTTGCTAAATAGAATATCCTCATGCATTTGATCAACCCTTCAAGTAACTAGATTAAGCCCTTTTACTTGGATTCCTTTATGTACACAATCTTCCCTATACTCAAGATGTTGTTTCTCTTCACAAAAAGGATTTGGAGATAACTCACATGCAGGAACTTCCTTCTTATCAAGAATTTGATCAGATAGGATACTTGGCTAATTTTCAAAACTAATCTTCAACACATTCTCTTGATTATGTATGTTTGATTCCATCTGATATTCACATGTTTGATTGATGCAGGAGCATCCTGGGTGTAAGGGCAATCTTGCATCACCCAAAAATATGTGTTTTTCTATTCAATAAGGGCTATTTTGTACAAAGCTGCTATTTTTGAAAACTTGCTATTTTTAGTAAGTTGGTCATCTGATCTCGGAATGTTCTGATTTTGCATGTGGAGGTTCATCTCAGTCATATCAGCCTGCCAGTAAAGTTTCATGGCTAGATCAGGTCTAGTTTTGAAGATATTGAAAATCTTTGGTATTGAAAACAGGGTACAGAAACTTCGAGCTCAGTTTTGAAGGCTTTAGAGGCCCCAGATGAGGTTGAAACTTGGGTTGAATGAAGCTTGCTCAATTCAATTGTTGTAGAGAACTTCGTGCCATTTCTAAAAGGGGGTTATAATAGTCAATTGGGTCGACTGGTGATGACTTATGGTCTCTGGATGTTGGGCCACCTGAAATAGTAGAAAATAATTTTCCTTCAAAATTTTTGGGTTTCAAAAGTAATTTTGAGCCAACTTTGATGTACTAAATTGAAAAATAAAATAATTCTAAGTTTGGTCGGCCCTAAGGGCTGAATTTATGGAACCTTCTCGGGCGGTGGAAATTGCCTATATAAAGATGGCCCGTAGTGTTGTCTTAGGCAGTTCGGGACAATTATGGGTAGATCTGGGTAATAAGTCGAGGCTTTGTCCTACAGAATATTGTAAGGGGAATGCCCATGTGGCTTTGCATATTGTAATTCTGAAAGTTTGTAATTCCACATTTGTGGAGATAATAAGAAACCCATTTTCTGTTCTTGCAAATT
>MU224856.1:297919-316180 GCA_018584345.1 Thuja plicata | reverse complement strand
AGGTCAAGGTTGACCTTGACCCTGACCTAGGTCAAGGTCAACCTTGACTCTGATCTAGGTCAAGGTTGACCTTGACCTTGACCCAGGGTTCAAATCTCAAGGTCCTACAGTTTCCCGATGTCGGTCTTTGCAAAAGTTATTTCCCACTTCCAGGTCGACTATTTTGGGTTCCGAAGTGGTGATTCCTAAATTTTATTTAACATAGGTCCGCTTCTAGGGGCATGGGTCCAATTAGGATTTAATTCTCCTATGTAAGCCTCCTTAGAAGAATGTGCCCTAGTTTTATATAAAAGGAAGCCTTCTTCTCTCATTTTCTCTAACAATCATCAAGTGAAAATAAGTGTCCAAGTTCTCTATTGAAGATCAAGGATTCAAGTTTTCAAGCCTTTGAAGGAATTTGGTTCAAGCCTTCGAGATTCATCATTCAAACCCTAGATCTAGCTATCATGGTGGTGTGATCTTCCTTCAAGATCCTTTGTGCATCCTCAAGACTCTTTCATTACTTCTTCAAGGTGGATTCCAAGCATACAATCATGGAGGTTTATGGTTTTTATTGAGTCCAAGCTTTCATATTTACATACTTGCTACATTTGAATTATAATTGCATATCTATTCAATATCATAGCTTCATTCTTAGATTCAATTCTACTACTTGCTAACATTCTATACTTTATTGATTTCAAGGTTAATTCCTAAATTGGGGTTTGACTAAGGCAAACCCCTCCCCCACAATAGACAAACCTCCTTTACTTGCAGGTATAGGTTCAAGACTATGAATTTGGACTCAAATCTAGATACCCTTTTTGGATTTCTTTCAGGCTCTATGAACAGATTTTTTGTCGTGACTGTGTAGGTCAGGGTCGAGATTATTGGGTCAGGGGTGACAATTGTGGGTCAAGGTCGACCTTTTTCACAAGACGGTGTCAGATCGGAAAAATATTTATGGGTTTTGTTCATCTCTATGTTTCTATTCTGGGTCATCCTTTGGATTTTCCAGAAAGAGTCTACAGACCTTAAAAAATAGCATTTTTTCAGATCTACAATACTTTAGGGTTGGTTTTTCTTCTCATCCTTTTGAATTATTATAATCTATCATATTTACATTGTCAATTAACAGAATTTAAGATCTCCCTCTTTGTTTTCATTTCCAAATGGTTGATTCTTTTGCACATTAATCCCTCTTTTGGGTTGATCAACTTGGATCCTTCATTTGTGTATTTGAGGATAAAGGTGGAACAACTTATTTTCCTCTTAATACAAATTTCAATACAAACTTCAATTAAATGTAAAGTAGGTTTAAGGGAATTAAAGGAATTAACCTTAAAAAACACATCGCCTTTTTCACCCTTCACAACAAAGTGGTGGAGATCCATTTTTCCATCTTCACACTTTGTAATCTTTAACAGGATAAGTTCTTAACATAGAATACTTTAGAAGGGTACAATTGTTATTGTGGGTTACAATTCACACAGAGGTTTTTCCCAAATTGGGTTTCCTCTTTAAATCTTGTGTCAATGAGTTAAATCTGGTATCAACTGAGTTATATCTTATATGTACATGATTAATTTGATTTTACTAAGTTTGAAAGATTGATTTACATAGATGACATGTATTGTTTCTTATGTTATTGAGTTATTGGATGAATTGGTTATTTACTATATTCAGTATTAATGAGTGAATCAGTGAGTTAAATTTTAAGAGTTCAAGTTTTGATTTGTCTGGTTCACCCTTGCCTCTCAGTAGAACCAACAAATGTTGAGGTTAAAAACATGCATAGCTATACGGGAGTTGTAGTGTTACACTGCACTTTCTAATAGTTACACCAAGGGTTTGATTAAAGGTGCAAGATCATTTTCCCATGTGCTATAAGTCATAAAAGCACTTAGAAAGAGAATCTTGAAGGTGTTAAAATAATTTTTGGCACTATTCAGGAAATGAAAGAATTGACTACCTATAGTGCGAGATTGTAGTGTTCATGTGCAAATTATAAAAATTGGCAGAAGTGACATAAAACGACATCATAAAATCTCACATTGAGTTTATCTCTACTCATTAAGGGTATAGTAGGATATATGCATACAAAGAACCATCAGTTGCACCCATTGAAGAGATCTAATGCTAAGTTTGAGAAAAGGTTATTTTGACTACATTTTTTAAATCCCCAAGTTTAAAGAGTCGTTATGATTTAAAGAATGGCTAAGGTTGAGTCGATCTCCAACGACTCTATGCATAGCTCATAAATCAAATTTTTGAGACAAGTGTTTGGCATAATGTCTATAAAAGTGTGGTGAAAATGATGCTAAGGTATCCTGGCTACGATTATTTGAATGATCTAGAGAGTGAGTGGAAGGAGTTATGTGACACAAAAATCAATAATTTCAACTTGGGTAATTTGTATGCTAAGTTGATCACATATTGGTTGTATATTATCATGAAGAAGCTAAAAGAAAGTGGGTTGATAGAGGATTTTGGTTTCCCTATAGGATTTCAAGCTCCAGAACTTATTAGGGAGTGCATAGCTTGTTTTGATTCAAACATCAAACAGATAAAGATGCCAGACGAAAAAGTGCTCCTAGATATAAACAGAGACACCATAGAAAATTGTTTATGTATTCCACTAATCTATTACTATAATGAGTATGATTTCCCTCTCTCTACATCTATATTTAATGAAAATAAAGCTAAATTGCGAGGGGTGGTGACTTGGGGCTGGTTCCAGGCCAAAACGAGCACATAGATAAGGATGCCTAAAACCTTATATGACACTAATCTAAAGTTATAAATTATAGACATCCTCATAATGCTTCACACAGTAAAGGGAAGTGAGGAGGATGAGGCCCTAGCTGATCATGATTTCTTCCTGGTCCCCTTTGTGTGTGCATAAGATAGCTATGTCGACACGGTGTGAGTTGTGGTGGAAAGATTAATCTTGGAGCTCTCATTTGCGAAGGGCACCAAGATCTTCCGGATGTCCTCCTTCCTGATCTATGCACTGGCTACAACATAGTTATCATTGAGGCTTCCCAAAATCCAAGACTATGATGAATCTTCCTAGGTACACGAGTTCTACCCATGCTTTCCTCTCCACCGAAGCTACACTTATTTCATGGAAGTTAATGATGAATTCACAATGAGACTGTGTAGAGAGCTAAAAGGATGCACAAAAATGAGATTTTCCCCTGATGCTGTCGAGGTGATTAAAAAATATGGAGCATACTGCATCTAGTTTCCAACCTTCTCATATCTCAAAAGAGGGGGTTTTGATGAGACAAACCTGAAGCCACCTCTCTAACCAGAGGACAAACTGGTGATTATAGAGTCATGCTGAGAAATTATAGTGATAAATGTGCTTTGGAGTAGTGTAAACAAAGTTGGTATATCCTTTCCCATCAGAATAGGGCCATATTCTTGTGCTTCTAGTTCATTTTCTAAGAATTTGGTCAAGGCATCTTTGGAAAAGTAGTTGTTCTGAAAGTATGATGTTATCAGACTACATTATAATTATGTTGACTATGTAAAAGACCATTTAAAGCTTGGAATAGCCTATAGGTATGTGCCATATGTCTAAGACCTCTAGGAAAATTGTAAGGATGAATTGGAGGGTAGGGATAGTTACTAGTCATGCTTAACTATTGATAAAATAAAGACATATAACATACATATTGATATTGAAGGATTTGAAAATGATGAAGGTTATATGAGGCCACAAAAATATGATGAACAGATAAAAGGAACTCCCATCAATTCAAATTTGTATGCAGACTCAGAAATGATAGGATTGGACGTTCATATGAAAGGTATCCTCAAAAGGACTCATGATTGCGTCGAATGGAAAAACTATCACATAAAGAGGACTAGCACACCTCGTGGAGGAAGAAGTAAAGCTCAACAAAAAACCAACACCAATACTACTTCTTCTGCCACAGTATCTAGAACACCTCCAGGATCCACTCAAGCTTTGGGAGGAGGTGACTAACCACCTTAAAAAATAAGTTGAAGTCACTCCAAACTATGGAGGAGGATCTTTTCTAAATCTACCTTCAATTTCCCAAATGAAAGATGCAGACATTGAGAAGGATAAATGAGTAGAAGATGAGGATCAGAACATACAAATAGGTGTAGGGATTCAAACTCTGGGCCACCCAATAGATCAAGTAACAATAGAGAAACAAATTGAGGCCACCAGCACTAAAGGGAGTAAAGGTAATGAAGCTAAATTTATTTATTCTTAAGGTACTGATCTTTGCAAATTAACTTTTACTAGAAAGAAAACTAGAACTCCTCCTTTAGTGAGGAAGATGTTTGCTAAAGATGTAGTTTAGATGGCATCTCCCATTATGTCTTCCCCTTCCTAGATAAAGAAGACCATCGAGAAGAAGAGGAAGATGGTGGAAGATATTTCTCTAGCCCAGGGTGTGATAGAACAGATTATTAAGAGCACATCAATGAAGAATTATAAGGAACCTAAAGTGTTGGCGTCACTAGAGACTAACTCGGTCACAGGTTATGTCATGCTTGAAGTTGCTCAAGAAAAGGAAACAGGGGATTTAGATCATATGAGAATTGATGACTTTAATGTGAGAAAGGTAGAAATAGGTTTTCCACACTATGACACCACAAAGATAATGTTAGAATTCTCTAACCAGCTGGTTGGAGAACAACTTGATCACCTGAAGCTAAGTAAGGCCAAGCTAAAGAATACGGCGTTGGAATTGTCTACGCTGAACATGAACTTTATAAGTTCACTATCTAGCTAGTCCATGGAGACTTCTAGATGCATGGAGTTATTTGATCCCTCTATATTAGATAGAAATGCACTCATCACCTAGATGAAATAAGACAAACACATGGCTCAAATTAGCAAACACTGGATGGATGATCTTAAAATGAGAGGTATCATGACAATTGCAAAATTAGCCACCAATTTCAAAGAATTTGATAAGATATATAGTAATATATCTACTGATCTAACAATTTTTGAGGAGGAGGAGATAATCTATAATAAAATTTCTAAGTTAATCAGAGAGATTTCTGAACTCAAACCAAGCATGGTTGTTTCACAACAAATCCTAAAGATCGAGGATGAACTAGTTCCAAAATGGGTACTCATGGAATATTATAAGAAGGAAGTTACTACCAGTGAAGTCAAGGATCGAAGCCAAGCTATCAGGTAGCTAAAGGAAGAGAAAAAATAGATTCAACAATAGATACAACTCTGCATTGTGAATTGCATCAAGGCAAAGGCGAAGAATTAGTTGACATGTAACAAATGAAGCACACTTATTAGAGCTATATTGACACACTGATTTCTCCACCCACATATCAATCATCTGATGTGAAGAAAAACAATGCCATAGATTCCCAATTGGTAGTTGTCATACTAGAGCTCCAGGCGTTACCTCAAACAATCCATGAAATCAACAACAATCATCTCTACTGCATGAAAAGACACGATGTTGTCGTAATAACTAAAGTTGTTAATATCACACATGCCATGGAAGCATACAAGAACACATGACTCTACATAGCTTCTTTTGTAACTGGTTTTTACATGAGAAGATGAATTGTCCCTCGCTCTCACTGTATGAACTATAAGTATGACTTTCAAAGCTAATAAAAAGGATAGGTATTTTTGGAATGCACTTTTGGGCTTCCCACTATGGCTGAGACAACTAGGTGAGAAATGAATTATCTTGTATTTCATTTATGTTGTTAACTTTAGTTTAGTTTATTTTATCTCATTATTTTTATGAATGAATGGCTTTCTACTCTATTAGTTGCATAAACATTCCTTAAGCAAAAAAGGGTCATTCAGTGGACAGAAATATTGAGGCTATCTAAGAGTATTCCTCTGTAATTAATCTAGTATTAATTTAATTTGTTTATCTCTGAAGAGTTAAAGTAGCATTGACTGTGCATTGATTACCTACTAGGAGTATATTATAGTTAAAGATGTTTGATAAAGTACTAAACACCATTTAGTTTCATGTGTCTACAAAAGCTTACTTATCTGCCTCTCCTACTTTCTGGTTAAGAGTATACCCCTATTTAGATTAGGAGATATTTATTGTATATAAAACACATGGAGCTATACTTGGTCAAAATTTAAAGTTTGGGCTAATTTCTAGATAGGAGTTACCCCTTTCAACTCTTGATTATTGTGTTGTGTATACACTGGGCATTGTCAGTTGAGCTAAATACCACTACCTAGTTTGTTAACCAGTGGATTTTTGGTGAATCTACCGGGGAAGAATATTGCATACCTTAATTTAATTTTAGCAATATGATTGAAAGAAAAGTATTCTCAGCAAAAAAATTTTGGTGACAGTTGAAATTCGTAGCCTTGGATACAAAAATTCTCATACTCAGTTGCTCCTTCTGCCATGAGGAACAATGGTGCTACCTCATAAGAATATAATTATGGTTTTGCAAC
Organism: Thuja plicata; assembly: GCA_018584345.1. Lineage (NCBI taxonomy): Eukaryota > Viridiplantae > Streptophyta > Pinopsida > Cupressales > Cupressaceae > Thuja > Thuja plicata. The sequence goes on along the minus strand of MU224856.1, from coordinate 309,747 downwards.
CTAACTTAGGATTTAAAGACGAGCAAAAATATTTACTTGGATAGTTGAATATTCTTTCCTAGAAAACAAGAAGAACTACAAAAGACTACAGAAGAGCTAGTCAAATCCTAGAACAAGAAGAAGAACTAGCAGATAGATTAGCTTCTACCCTGCAAAGAAAAATTCAAAGACAGAGGCAAGTAGAAGCACCAAGGAGATAGAATCGAATGTACCTCTAGAGAATTTGAGGAGTCCTAAATAAATATCAAACTAGAGAATAGGATATTTACTAGGAGTGCAAGAGACAAAGCTCAAGTTGATTGATTCTATTAGCAATTGGTTAGCACTAAGTTCTCTATCTCAAGGACCATTCAGAAAAGAAAAAAATCAGGAAAACCTCTCCAAAGACCCAAGCAACTATGTCCATAACTCTAGGTGAGATAACTTTACATGGGATAAGAGTTCCTCAACCTCTGACTTTTCCCTTAATTCTATTTTCATTACCAGCCAAAATGGCCATACCATGGGGTGCAGCTATTGGCCCTTTGGCCTTGTAGAATCATAATCCATGGCCAACAAGGTCGAGGAAGAATCTCCCCAAATTCTTGGGAGATTGATCAATTTCTCACCCAATGAGAACATCACTTATTTCTCTCCCACCATGAGAGTCCTAGCAGTCCAACATGAAGATGTAGTAGTGTGGGATTTTATAGAGTCATTGGTTGGTGGAGAAGTGGATTGGTTCCAACACCTTCACGTTGAATCCATCATAGGACGAGATACTATGAGAGATGCATTTTAAAATATATTCAATCCCATTGAGGATCAACATGTACTGCTATCCCAGCTCACACAAATTGAGAAGGAGCCTTCCATGCCAATGAGAGATTTCATGGCTAAATTCAACAAAATGGTGAATAATATTCCAGTCACAAATAGGCCCATGGTAACTTGATAAGAGTGCACATTGAAAATTTGGGTGCAACACAGTTGAGCTTGAAGATGATCTCATCTCTATCGGGAAATGGAAGAAAGAGATGAAAACTAGTGCAAGTAGTAGAAATGCTATGACAAGAATTACAAAGGTGATGCTTCAACACCTAGAAAATGATATGATTTCCTTGAAGCAAAAATTACCTAAAGTTATCCCTTCAATCCCGTATCCTTACCATGATATTGCCAAAAGGAAAAACGATGGAAGAACCTTAGGACTTCAATCTATTAAATAATGACTTACTCTTGAAGATCCTCCCAAGAGGGGAAACATGTGTGTGTTTCATCTCACCATGGATCATGATGTTGATACATGCCCATACATGACTTGATTCAAACAACTGATGACTAACAAAGAGTTATTAGATAGTACTATGTTTGGGCAGATGGACCTAAACAAGGATGATAGATTCGTAAATTACTTTCTGGATTATGAATCTAATGCTAAATATAGAGTATGTTTTTCCATTATCCACTTGTCAGCTCTAGTTTTCACCCGGAGCCAGAAAGATAAGACTTCAGAGGTCTCCATTTTACAGCGAGGAAATACGTTCAAGCTGTCTTTCTTGAAGCAGTTGAACATGGAGAGTTCTGGTCCTTCTACAAATATAAGTAATGCTAAGGATAAATCATCCTTTGATATAGTTCAATTCAGAAAGGATTATAGAGTCCAAATTTCCCCTCTTGATTATTTAAAGTTCAACCTGAATAAACTTTGGAGATTAGTAGATTACTGTGCTACAGAAAAAGTGAAATGCACAATTATACAAGTTCTACCTTAGCAAAACCAATTCTTGAAATTGATGTGAATCAAAAAGAAGCCTCCGCCTCTAGAAAATAACATCAAGAGGAATATTTTCTAAATGTAGGATCTGTTCAAAAACTAGAGTCGTTCTATGTGTCATTGTTCATCAATGGACACAAGCTGGGAAACTGCATAATTGACTATGGAGCCTTGGACAATGTGATGCTAGCAACAGTAGTGAGAGCACTTGGTCTTCCCCTTATGAAGATGTTTGGAAGATGCTATTAGATGGATGCAAAGAAAGTGCCATTGGTTTGGAGGATAAAATATGCACAAGTTTCTCTAGTCCGACACCCAGAAAAGAGACTCAAGCTCACCATCTTGGTGGAAAATATTCCAACAAGCTATGGTATGTTACTGAGTAGAATTTTCTACAAGGAACTGGTAGGAGAGATACAATTGGATTGGTCTTTTCCCATGATATTGATTTCCATCAAGAAGGTGAAGCTAAAACTTGAAGCCAAAGCTAAGTTCAGAGTATTGAAATCAAACGATTCCAAAGTGCAAATCTTGTATCAAGAACTCAAATTTTAGAATTACATGTTGTTTACAGATTCCCTTGTTTTAGAAAAGAGTATTGTTGACAAGAAAGAGAAATAAATTCAGCTCTGGATGCTGAAGTTTGATGGAATTTGCATGTCCAAAGGTTCAGGAGTTGGTGTGGTGTTAATAGCACCAAATGGAGAGATCACACATGTAGATTAAAAACTAGAATTCAAGAACACTAATAACACCATTGAGTATGAAGAACTCTTGTTTGGCATAGTAGAAACCAAAGAGCATGGTGTTAAAGGTCTAATTTCCATAGGTGACATAGAGATAATAGTGAAATAGGTCAAAATTCCATTTACACTGAAGAATCACCACCTACAAAATTATAGAAATAGAGTAGGGAATGAAATTCGAGAGCTAGAGGCCTTCTCAATTAAAGAGGCACCTAGAGGGTGGAAAACCAGAGTAGACTCGTTATCAGTCTCTAATTCATTACTATTACCTCATTTAGACTTCAATGATAAAATGTACATCATGGAGTTAGTATATCACCTGAACGTGCCTGATAATGGAGAAGCTTGGTAAGTGTTCAATGATTCTGATAGGCTTCATCTTTCCTAGAGAATGTTGAACTATTTGTAGAACAATACTTTGAAGGAAGTAAGAATCCTTGTATAGAACTATCTCCTAATTAAAATAAATAATTGCATCTTGAATAGATACAACTGAAAGGTAATAAAATCACTTCTTAACCAATTCCTTTGGAGAAGATCTTCTTCAGGCATGATGAGTACATTAGGAAGAAGAGGGAAGAAAAAGGAAGCACATAAGGTAAATATGAGAGTTTGAATATAGGAAGTGAGTAAAATAAAAAGAATGTAAACTTTGGAAAGTGTTTCACAAAAGAAGAAAAATTAGAATTCAGGCATTTCTCACATCCTACCAAGATGTTTTTTCCCAGTTTTATGATAAATTGAAGAAATTCATGGGTGGTAATGTCAAGCACCATATTCTTCTAAACCCTGACACCATTCCTTTCAGATACAAATAGAGGAATGATAATCCCAAGGTGTCAAATGCCATATTGGGAGATTAATAAAATGTTGAAAGCCAGGATCATTTATCTTATCCATCATTCAACTTGGGTGGCGAACATCATGCCTATATGAAAGAAGAATGGGGAGATAAGGATCTTTGTAGACTTTAGGAATTTGAACTAGGCATCCTTGAAGGACAATTATGCTCTCCCCAACATGGACTACATCCTACAAATGGTTGCTAGCTTATAAATGATGTCCATGTTGGACATCTTCCTTGGTTAAAACCATATTAAAGTAGAGGAGGAGGATCAACACAAGACAATATTCATAATACCATGGGGCACTTTTGCCTAAAATAGAAATTTATTCAACATCATCAATGCTAGAGCTACTTTTCAAAGGGAGATGGACCTATCCTTTGATGATTTAAATAATAATATCATCATGATTTACCTGGATAATCTAATAATGTTTTCTATGAATAGGGCATATCACCTTAAACATCTAGAAAAGATTATTCAGCGATGGAGGGAACACGAGATCTCATTGAATCCCAAGAACTATGTGTTTTATGTTATAGAGAATTGGCCCATGGAAGGTGTTGGCTAAATATGGATTGAATGCATACAAGTTAGACTTACCTAAGGAGATGTCCATCTCTCCTATCTTAAATGTGAAGGATTTGATTAAGTACAATGGTCCAGAGATGCATGAGATAAATTATAGTACATGGGTGACTAAGGATGTGGTAGAACTCAAAGTCCTTGATCAAATAAAGCCTCAAGCTGAGAAGGTCGTAGATTCTAGAGTGAAGAGGAAGACTAGACACAATATCTACATGGAGCATTTAGTGAAATGGAAGCATCATCCTGAATCAGAGGCTACTTGGATAGAAGAGGGTTATTTCAAGAAGCATGGCATCAACATAGATCTCAACACACCTCAGGTACACTCACTTTCTTGTTACAGGGGAGAATGGTGCAGGAGCACCGTAGGGTCTTAGCTTGATCATATACAATTTTGGCTTGTAGGTGGTTCTAGCCAACCAATAGGGAAATAAGGAATAATGATAAAGTCCCAAGGTTTGTGTTTAAATAGGATATTTTAAGTTTTGTCTTTCGTTTAGTCCAAGAAGGTCCTAGGTAGTGAGTTTTGCAATAGGTGACTAGGAATGTCAAAGTTGGTCAACAATAGCGAAAACCCCAAAATGAAGGGACATATGTGATTTTTTTATTTTTTTTTATAGTTGTTTGGGATCCAATGGAATGATTTTGGATTGAGTGGAGAAAGTTAGAGTAGTTGTAAGCCAAAATTGCAAAAGTTGCAAAACTTATTCATAACAAATTTGTAACTTTGCAAAGTTGCCATGAAAACATTTCCTAGAATCTTGCATTTAGAATTAAATGAGTCCAAATCCTGACCTTAGGGTCTAAACACATGGGAATGAACTATATAAGGTTACCAAAACCCTAATTTAAGGGTTGGTTTTCAGATTGTATGGACTGACTTAGTGGAAGCACTGTTTTGGTGATAAAGAGACTAGTTTTTAGCCATCATCCAACCCTAATAGATTAAGTGGTCTACTATAATTATTTGAAGTGTTATTTATTGTTATTTAATTAATATTTATGGAGTTTATTTGAGAATTTAATGCATTTATTTTTCATTTAGTAATATCTTTAGTTACTTCTGGTTCGTTGTCCTGAAAAGTGTTAACCATGTAAATATGGCTCCTTCTTGAGTTCATGTGGTTGAATCTCAATGGCCACTTGGAATCAAGAAGGGAACTATTTACATAGTATAAATATGTATTTAGGGTAAATTTTATGTAGGGGATCTATTTATGCAAGAAGGCCCTAGGTGAGTACAAAAGTATCTGGACAGGAGTTTGCACAGTTGCAGAGGAAAGAAGCCTTGTTTAATAGATTGGTTTGTGCCAATATTGAGTGGAGAGGTGTAGGGGAATGTGTCATGGTCATGTGTATGCAAGGAGAACTATAGAGGATTTCATTGAAGCACATTAGAAGACAAAAGAAGATAGACTGGTCTACATGCCCTAGAAATCCTTAAAAATAGAGGTTTGTTGAAATTCCTAAGTACAAAAACTTTGGAGACCTAACACATAAGAAATATTGAATCCTAGGAGTTCATTAGAAATAATCCATATTCAGTTTGGTGGGTTGTTAAGGTGGATTGGAAGGTATTCCTAGATTACAAGTTTTAGGAGGCCTAATTGGGCTAAAAAGGCTACAAGGCCTAGAAACTAGGAAAGTATGAACTCGATGGGAAATCTATGAAAGAGCCAATAAAAATGAATCAAGATAGATTGGATCTGAAGGGGAACTAATGTGGTAACCTATTTCTATTTCCAAGAACAATTTGGGAGCACAGTTGCCTTGACTGGACCTATGGATGCACTATAGACTTGTGAAGGATTGTGGAGAGTTTGAAGTTGTTGAAGAGATATAGTTGAAGTACATGAACCATAGGAGTGTCCTCTAGTTAGGTTAAAGCTAAGTACCCTAGTAAGGTAATAGGAAAGGTCCTTAAGAAGAGAAAGAAAGCTCTTGTGAGTTAGATCTCCCCATCAAGACCTGGTAAAGATATTTTGGGTAGTGAAGGGTATGATAAAGGTCTAGTTGGAGTATATTGTTGGAATCCCTTTTAATGAAAAATATTATTACTAGAAATTTATTCTTTGAACTACAGTAAATATTTTGACAATTTTATTGAGTGTGACAGTTTGTGTGCCTAGGTGGGGGATGTTATTGCTGAGTTGGAAAGGAGCTTCCAATTTTGAAGGAAAGGCATAGGAAAGTATTTTATATAAAAAAATTTGTATTTATTTGGATTTATTTGTTTTTCTTGGCCCTTTTCCATTGTGGTAAAAATGGGAAGAGAAAGAAAGGAACAAAAACATGATATGAAGTATCCACTCAGAGGGAATTTTTGGATGCGAGTTTTTGGTTTTGGTATTTTTACATTTTTTGGTATTTTTCCATAAATTCCAAATGGGGATGTTATTAGATTCAGATGTTGATGGTATTATTTTCATTGAAGAAAAAACCTTCATACCTAGATCATTTTAGTAATAGGTTTTAGTTGGCAGTTTTGATTGTCTACTAGTTGGGTGTTAGCGGAGGATTAGAAGTATCAATTATATGTAGAACATTTTTTGTACATGCAATTTTTATGCTCTATGGTAGGTGTACTTGGTTCTACTAAAGTATTAAATATTTAGTTACACTTGTGTACTTTTGGGTGTTAGTGGTTCATTTGTCTTCTATCAATTATATTTTTGTTCTATGCCTATAGTTTTCTTATAGGTGTTCTTGATATCTGGACTTTCTTGAAGTTTATCAATTAGATTTTGCTATCATATTCTAGACATGTTGTATCTAGTTTCATCTATTAGCGGGTTCAAAAAAAAATTATATTCAAAACATGCTCATGGTTGTGGTGTTCCTATAGTTTTGATAAATATAACGAGTATTTAAGACATCTTAAGCATAACTTATATGTGGGTCCTTGAGTAGTGTGTTGTAAATTTTTATTAAGTGTGTCCTAGATTTAGGATCAATGATAATGCATTAAATACAATTTTAATATATATTTTATTTGAGGCCAATATATTCCTTTGGTTGGACGATATTTGTATGATCAGATATCTATATAAATAGAAATAAACCTTTTCTATCCATGGGATGAGAGTGTGAATGTGGAAGAAGATAAGAAAGTTCCAAAAGGATACTGTGAGTCATTTCTTGATATTGATATGTGCAAGCTGAAGAAAAGTGTGGAAGATTATTGGGATATTAAGAAGGGAATTTGTAGACATAATTACAGTGGACCAAATAGTGGTATATTTAGAAAAGATCAATAATAGGATATATTATTAAATGTACTAACTGAGCTTAATTGTTGAACTAGTTCCTAGATATTTAAATATAATCTTATCACTTCATATTTTATCTATAAAACATCTCTTTTTGTATAAGGGTACTCAGCCTAATCGACAGTGATCCAACCACTGTGAGTAACCTATTGTGAACAAACCGGTAGTGAGCCTTTGTAAAAATTACTTAATAAAGTAAAAAAAATAGATTTGAATTTTTTAAAACCTTAATTGGAATAAATTGGAGACAAGTACTAGCCTCAAAGTATAGAAGATCTAGAAAACCCATTTTATGGTGTCTATGCTGAGTTTCGAGAAATTCTACAACCGGATCTGGAACAAAAACACAAAAATAGAGAAAACCCAGAAATATTTTTCTTTTCTAATTCAGGTCAACCTTGACCCAAATATGGGGGTGCAATTGCACCCCTTTATGTTGACCCTGACCTTCACTGCTCTGATGGAAATTCTATTTGCGGATCCCAAAATTTGGCTGAAAAGGGTATCTAAATTTTCTCTATAATTTGTTGTCCCATACCTGTACCTGCAAGAAAAATGGTTTTGTTTGTTGGGGGGAGGGGTTTGCCTTAGTCAAACCCCAATTTTAGGAATTAACCTTGAAATCATAAACTGAAATGGAGAGTGCTAGCAATTAGTAAAAGTAGATCTAACAATGAAGCTATGATATTCAATAGATATGCAATTATATTTCAAATGTAAAAAAGTATGTTAATATGAAAGCTTAGATTCAACATTAGAAATCATAAATGTAAATGAAAACCTCCATGATTGTAAGCTTGGAATCCACCTTGATGAAATAATGAATGAATCTTAAGGATGCACAAACGATCTTGAAGGAATATCACACCACCATGATGGATAGATCTAGGGATTGAATGATGAATCTTGGATTCTTGAACCAAATCCCTTCAAAGGCTTGAATTCTTGAATCCTCAATCTTCAATGAAGAACTTGAAAGCTGGAGAAGAATTTAGAAAAATGGATGCTTGAAAGTATATGATAATGTATTTGTCTCCAATTATATGATATTGCTTCATATTCTTAGGTGCTTCAAGTATTTCTTCTTAGCTTGTCTTAGTGCTTGTGATTTTACATCGAGAAAATGAGAGGAGAGAGGCTTCCTTATATACAAGTTTAGGGAAAAAACATCTAGAGAGACCGACATAGGATAATTAAATTCCAATTAGGCATATACCCATACAAGAGGACCTATATTAAATATATTTTTAATATTCATTACTTCAGTGACCAAAATAGCTGACCTAGAAGCGGGAAAATGAACTTTTTAGTTTCCTCCCGCAGCCAACAAACTTTACAATGGAAAAGGAGGACCTAAGTCAAGTTCAAGGTTGACCCAGACCTAGGTCAGGGTCAAGTTTGAACCTGAGTCAAGGTGGACCTTGAACTAGGTCAAGGTTGAGGTCTAACTTGACCTAGGGGGTCAGGACCACTAGAAAATGTGGTTGGTGGGAAAAAGAGTGCCCGAAGGGGCACAATCAGGGTCGTAAACAGGCATAGAAGATGGAAAAGGGGAATAAATTTGAGAACAAAATGATGATGGCCCAAAGAACCCCCTAAGGAGGGCCAAACATTCTTAACATTGAAGTGCTTCCATTTTAAGACGATAAATTAAGCCACCACTCTAGCAGGAGTATGGAAATCGAACATACCTGCGGTAAAGTTAAAAGAAAGACTCTAGTGGATTGCAAAGAGGTAAAATATCAGTTATTCAAGATCATGAGCCACCAGGCCAAGGATTCTAAAATACACTTACAAGGGAAGGAAAACAAAGAGTAGATAAAAACAAAGCCAAAAAACACAAAAAGAGGGGTTAGTACAAAAATAAACCCAAATCAACTAGCAAAGGAAACCTTATGAAGAAATACTTCCCACAATAATATCATATTTGGAAAGATATCATAAAATAATAAATGACTACATAAGAAAGACACGAGAAACACTATAAATAACATAGCTTCATGATCTAATCCTACTAGCATGAAAGTGAATGATAGAAAAGAGAGAGTGATTACCTTGCCAATTAAGATGCCCACCTTACCATGAATCACCAAGGAGGGAAAGCACAACAGGCTCACCAATAAATTTTTCTTTGTAGTTGTAATGCGCCTTCTGAAAACTTTTGGAATACCCATAGATCCACATTCTCATATCACTATGAAATATAAAATGTGTCTCTTTAGAATTTAGCAACTTATGTGTGTTACCTTCCAAGGATTTAGCATATTTGAAATTGAAAATGTGTATCTCTTAAGGATTTAACAAATTATGTGCATTATCTTCCAAGGATTTTTCAAAATTAAAAAATGAAAATGTGTGTCTCTTCAGGATTTAGAAACTTATGTGTGTTACCTTCTGAGGATTTAGAAAAAAAGAAAAATGAAATTGCGCGTTAGGATTTAGAAACTTATGTGTGTTACCTTCTGAGGATTTAGCATGTTGTAAAATGTAAACTTTAGTATAAGGAAGACCCTATATATTCCCCCTCCTTATCGTGGCTACCTAATAGACATGATAAGGAAGAGAAGGAGGATACCTACTTCACAAAGTAAGGAGATATCATGTTAGCAACAATGTACACTATATTCTTAGTGAAGAGTATTGACACTTACATCTAAGAGCGTAGATAATCATGAAAAGGATATGTAACTTATGGAAAAATGATCCTTGAAGAGGAAGATATATTATCAACAAGACCAACATTGTAGAGGAGTGCTTAGGATAAAATATCATCTTTCAAAGAAAAGAAAAGAGGGACCAAATATTTAATCATCAAGCCCCCTGTGATCAAGAGGAAGACAAATCTTGGAATGAAGGAAACAAACCCTAACCAAAAGCAAGGGTGAGAGTTTATAAATAATATAATTTGAAAAATAAAGAAGAGATGATGACCTAGGACAATCACCTTTCATATAAAAGAGCATCCATAGCCAAAACATAAGTCTTTATAAGGAAATAATGTTGCAAAATAAACAAATGGCCCTAAGATAAGGAAATTAGATCCTTAGATAGAGAGAAAGAATTAAAACCTTGCCCCCCAAGGATGAAGGCAAGGGATACCAATTAGATCAAGATATGATATAATAAAGAGATATATTTGGAAAGAAGCTGTCTCAGAAAAGATATCATGAATACTAGAAAAGAGCTATCAATGATTATGAGCAAACAAAGGATGTACCATATCATAATAGAAAACCATAGGGATGGAATATATAAATAATAACCAATTAAGCTGAAAACAAAACACATGCTAAGAGCATAATGGATCCTAGAAAGATGAAGAAATACCTCTTTCCCCCCTATCAAGAGACAAGAGGGGAAAATATCTATATTATAAAAGAATGAGGGGTATTCCTCGGATGGAAATTATGAAGAAATTGTAATACCATATGAGAATGAGATATAATTCCTCAAGAAGCTCTTTCTCTAACATACATCTTGAAATGCATACAATCAGCAAGTAAATGTGTATTACTATAGTGAAAAGGACATCTGTAATTGGAGAGAGCATCTTTTGGCATAGGTTTAAAGATTTATTTCTTATAATTCATTAACTGAACATACACCTTCTTAGCCACATCTTAAGGGGTATCATGGTAACCTAAGGAAGGTGTTGGAAGGAGAACATGAAGAGGAGGATGATGATCAACATCAACCACCTTCATTTGAGATAGCAGAAAGCCATGACCATGCCTATCTTCTTTAGTGGATAGAGGAACCATATTTTTAAGACCTTGTTCATTAACACCAAGCCCTAAGCACTTATAACCCTATTTAGTTACAATAGTATATCATGTAGTGTACATATCTTGTAAAGCTTCTACAAGAGGTGATTGTTGACAGTGATCATGAAAAAATATTGTCTAAGATGGAATGATAGGTTTAGAATAAGTTTTTTTTCTCTTCCCTTTAATATCATTAAGGTTCGGATAAGAAGGGGAAGGCAGATCAAATAATTCTTGCATATATGCATCATGAACCATAGTTTGAGCTCTATCATAAGTGTGGTAAGAACTAGGGATAAAAGATGGAGAAATAGGAGTGGGAATATTAGGATTTGGATTAGAAAGGATAGGTTTAGGAAGATTAGGAACTAGATTAGGAAGGATAGGATTAGGAAGATTAGGAAATGAGGTATCATCTACCAAATTCTTCACATAATCTAAGAGAGCAATAAGTCCGCTACACAAATTCTTAATGAAAATTTTGAAAGTAGGGAGGCTAGTATTAGTTAATCTTTAAATAGCATAAGAAAGTGAAACATGAAGAGCAAAAAACATAATGAAATGGATGATACTCTCATAAACCTCATAAGTACTATAAAGAGATGCTAAGAGAAGCATAATGAGGAAAATAACCATACACCAAAGCATCTTAAAGATCCTCATAGTGAATGAAATGCAAGAAATAGTTTTGTATTTTTATGAGTATGTAATTTTTTTTGTATTTTAAAATGCAATAGCATAAATGAAAACTAATCCAAAATGTAGGCAAAAGCTAGTCTTAAAGAAAATAGGCAAAGCATCTAACACCAAAAAGAAAGGGTTGTCTATTGCGGGTTCACCAAAATGTAAGTATATATATA
>MU224856.1:242979-275209 GCA_018584345.1 Thuja plicata | reverse complement strand
CATTAACTGGACATACACCTTTTTAGCCACATCTTGAGGAGTATCAGGGTGGTCTAAGGTAGGTGTTGGAAGAAGAATATGAAGAGGAGGACGATAGTTAAGATCAACTACCTCAAATTGAGAAGGCGGGAATCCTATAGCATACATATTTTGTTTAGGAGACACATGAATTGGGGTTTTAATGCCATGTTCATTAACACCAAGCCCTAAACCCTTATAACCTTGTTTATCAACCATAGTGTATCAGGTAGTGTATCTATCTTGAAAAGCATCTATGGGAGATGATTGATTATGATGCTCCTGAGAGAATGTCATGCAAGGTGGAACAATAATTTTAGGAGAAGTTTCTTGGGATTTTCTCTTAATAGTATCATGGATCGGATAAGAAGGAGAAGGTAAATCTAGGAATTCTTGCACATCCTCATCTTGTACCATAGTTTGAGCCTCAACAAAAGTGTGAGAAGAACTAGAGATTGAAGATGGAAGAATAGGAGTAGGAGTATTAGGAATTGGATTAGGAAAGTTAGGAGGAAGATTAGGAAGATTAGGAAATGGTGTATGATCTACCAAATTCTTCACATAATCCAAAAGAGCAATAAGTCCACTACATAAATCCTTAATTAAAGTTTTGAATGTAGGAAGACTAGTATTGGTCAATCTTAAAATAGCATAAGCAAGTGAAACATGAAGATTAACAAATGTGATAAAATGGATGATACTCTCATAGACATCATAGGTACTATAAAGAGATGCTAAAAGAAGCATAATGAGAAAAATAGCCACACACCAAAACAACTTCGTAATGAAAATGCAAGAAGCATTTTTGTATTTTATGAGTATTTAACTTTTTTATTTTTTTATGCAAATTGTAATCCAAGATGTAAATCTACCACCAAAAAGAAGTTGTCTATCGCAGGTTCACCAAAATGTAAAGGGGTGAAAAGGGTAAGGAGATTGTTTGTTAGTTGTTGTTTGGTTTGATTAAAGAGTGTTGATTTACTTAACCCTACTTTACATTTAATTGAATTGTGTTGATTGTATATTGCATTTGTGATTAAGGAGAAGATAAGATGCTCTTCTTCTATCCTCAAATGAACAAAGGGATGATCCAAGTTGATTAACCCCAAAGAAGAATCAATGCACAAATGAATCAACTATTTGGAAAAGAGAGTAAAGAAGGAGATCTTAAATTCTTTTAATTATTAAGTAAATGTGATTTATTATAGGAATTGAAAAGGATAGGAAGAAGAACCAGCCTTAAAGTATTGCAGATCAAGGAATGCTATTTTCTAAGGTCTGTACTCTATTTCTAGGAAAATTGAAGTATGATACGAAACCAGAATGTAGAGACTAACAAAACCTAGAAATATTTTTCCAATCCAACTCCATCTTAAGAAAAAGGTAGACCTTGACCCACAAATATCAACCCTCACCCAATAATGTTGACCTTGACCTGCACAGGTCTGACATAGAATTTATTTGTGGAGCCCGATAGAAAGATGAAAAGGGTATCCAGATCTGAGTCCCAATCTGTAGTCCTGAACCTATACCTGCAAGAAAAAGAGGTTTGGTTATTAGGGGGGGAGGAGTTTTCCTTAGTGAAACCCTAATTTATGAATTAACCTTGAAATCAATAAAGTATAGAATGCAAGCAAGTAGTATAATTGAATCTAACATTGAAGCTATGATACTCGATAGATATGCAATTATAATTCAAATGTATGCAAGTATGTAAATATGAAAGCTTGAACTCAATAGAAACCATAAACCTCAATTATTATATTCTTGAAATCCACCTTGAGGAGATTATTAATGTGTCTTGAGGATGCATAAAGGATCTTGAAGGAAGATCATACCATCATGATGGCTAGATCTAGGGTTTGAATGATTAATGTTGGATGCATGTGCCAAATCCCTTCAAAGGATTTAAAGCTTGAATCCTTGATCTTCAATGGAGAAATTGAACACTCGAGATGAATACTTGAACTCCTTAGAAGCTTGAGAATAATGGATGCTTGAATGTCCTTCGAATTCTTAATTACCTTAGCGCTTGTTACTTGATCATGCTTAGAGAAAATGAGAGGAGAAGGCTCCCTTTTATATGAAACTAGGGCACAATATTCTAAGGAGGCTGACATAGGATAATTAAATTCTCATTAAATTATTCACACCTAGGAGAGGACCTATATTAAATATAATTTAGAAATCACCACTTTTGAACTCGAAATAGCCGACCCAAAAGCGGGGAAATTGAATTTTGGATGACCCCCGATAGCCAACAAGCTTCCATATTTGAAAGGGGGACCCTGGTCAGGGTCAAGTTCAACCTTGACCTAGGTCAAGGTCAAGGTCAACCCTGACCTAGGTCAAGGTTGAGGTCGACCTTGACCCAGGGGGCCAGAACCCCTCTAAAACATGCCATGTTGGGTAGAAGGTGCCTGAAGAGGCCCAATCAGGGTCCTAATCAGGCACAAAAGAAGGGGATGATGCAGAAATGGGAGGATGATATTATGGAGGTCAAAAACATCCCCTAAGGAGGGCTAAATGTTCTTAACATGGAAGTGCTTCCATTTTAAGATGATACATCTTGTTTGATCGGGACTGTATGAATTCTTTCTTCACAAGTATTCTCTTCATAATCTTCTTCTCTATTCACTCCCATAATTCATAATGAATTATCCTGTCTCTTTTATAGACATGTTTTCACCATTTCTAGGTATGTTTCCTTCTTTTTCTTTACATGATCTAGAAATCTCACCAATCTTGCTTTAAAGACAAGCTTTAGTTTTATCCCGTAGATTTATCCTTGATAACTGGAATAAAACATCTTTAAAACTCTATCTTATCTCTGGATTTTTACTTGTCGATGAAAAAAAATTTTATCAACCAGTTAACTCCATATTTATCTCTTTCCAGCTAAGTCTTTTTTCATTTCTAAACTTTAGTTCTTTTTGGTGTTTAACTCTTTGTTAGCTCGGTATTGACTTTAGTTGTCCTCGGGAATCTCTATCCATCTAGGTTGTCTTTCCATCAGGGTTTCTGTCAATTGGGTAACATTGTTGTTCTTCTCATCAATAATTCTTTCTCATGTTTCTTGCTCAGGTATCATTGTGACTCTTCTCTTGGGGTTGTCTATCCATCAGTGTGCACTGTTCGTTGGTGATTTTTTTTCACTTGGTGAATATTGAACTTTTATTCTTTACTATATGCATAACCTTTATCTCTCTAGTTCTTTGAAGTCTTTGAAACTATGTTATACAACAAATCAGATTATATCAAGTTGACATCAATGACAATACAATACATTAACTAATTTAATGTCTTGCATTAACTTTCTATAGCTCGGTGATCATTAACTTAAAATCTTCAAACATTCAATCAGTTATAGTTCATCAATCTCTCCCTTTGACATTGATGGCAACATACTACATACTACTAATACATTATGAAATATATCAATTTTAGTTCATCAATCTACCAAAGTGTTTTTCTATAACCAATACAAATTTCTGGCTCTCGGTAAGATCTTCTAGCTTAGATTTGATTCTTGCAGAGTACTATCTTGAATCTTAATTCCCTTCCCTGGATAGGTGTAGCATCTTCTGATTCTATCTCTCTTGTTGATGTAGAATCTTTTCTCTAATCTTTTCTCTCCCATTGACTATCCCTCTCCTTGATCATCTCCTTTTCCTTTGATAGCAATCTCTCCCTTAGGATGATTATGATGTATATTTCATATTAAGTCATCTCTCCCTTTGAATACTTCTCTCCATCACAAGTTACATCTTTTTACATCTCTCCTATTTGGATATTCTCTACCTTAATTCATCTCTCCCATTGAAAACAATGCCAAATTCATTCCTCTTTATTTTAATATATTCCTTGAATTTCCCTTTGCATCAGTAATGTAGCTCTGTAATAGCCAAAAATATCTCTATGTACAGATGAATCTTTGTAGTCCATCTCTTTTCTTGCATCAATATGAATGATATTCTGATTGTGTGTAGGTTGACACAACCTCCTAGTCATCTTAGTGACTAATAGACAAGGGTCGGACCCCTAGTCTCTTTCTCAAGTACTCAAATGTGTCTTTAGGTAATGTCTACTAATTGTTCCTTTGATTGAACTTATTCCAGTATCACTTCTTTTTCTTGCACTTGTTCTCTAAGTAATGATACTTGATAGCAATATTCTTAGTCTTAGCATACATGATTGGATTCTTTGATATGTTTATTGCACTAGTGTTATCACAATATATAATCACTGGTTCAAGAATTTTCATATTCATACCTTCTACTAATTTCTTGATCCATGTAATGTTAGAGAATTTTGCAGAAAAAACCACATATTGTGCTTCTGCAGTAGATTGTGAGATGCATCCTTGCTTCTTGTTGATCCATGTGACAAGTTTGTTACCCATGACAAATGCTCCTCTAGTTGTGCTCTTTTTGTCATCTAAATTTCCAGCCCACTCAGCATCTGAATAGACTTGAAGCTAAAATTTTCCCTTTGTGTTATACCATAGACCATAGTCATTGGTATTATTTATATATCTCATAATTTAACAGTATTCATGTGTGATTCTTTGGGATTAGCAGAGAATATTGCAACTATTCCAACTGTATGTCCTATATCTAGTCTAGTATGAACAACATACATTATTTTTCCAATCATTGATCTATATAGGGTCTGATTTACATTGTTTCACTTATCTTCCTTTGTCAGATTACATCTGGTTGCCATAGGTTTTCCAACTTTCTTGGAATCTTCCATCTTGAATATTTTGAGAACCTCCTTGATGTATTAAAATTATGTGATATATATGGCTAAATCTTGTTGAATAATATGTAGACCAAGAAAGAATTTGATCTCCCCAAACATTGACATTTCAAACTCTTTGCTCATCTCATTAGAAAATTATTTACATAACATATCATTACCTCAAAATATTATATTGTCAACAAATATTCCAGGAATCAAAATGTTATCATCGGTATCTTCTTTTAAATATAGATAATTGTTTTCACTTGTTCTTACAAATCCAATGCTTATGAGATAGGAGAGAAGTCTTTCATACCATGCTCTCGTGCTCTCGATGTTTATTTCATTCCATACAAGGCTTTATGTAGTCCATAAACCGTGTTTCTCTTGTTAGGATCAACAAACCCTTCTAGATGTTCAATGTATACCTCTTCTTCTAATATTCCATTAAGGAATACAGATTTGACATCCATTTGGTATACCTTGAATCCTTTGAATGCAGCATAAGCAAGTAGAATTCTGACTCCTTCTAGTCTAGCAATAGATACAAAGGTTTCTCCATAATAAATACCTTCTTCTTGTGCATACAAACCTTGCTTTGTTCCTTGTGACTTCTCCATTCCCATTCAGCTTGTTTCTAAATATCCATTTGGTACCAATGACATTTTTGTCATCAGGTCTTGGTACTAGTGTCCATGTCTTGTTCTTCTCAATTTGTTCTATCTCTCTATTCATAGCATTGATCCATTCTTCATTTTCTCATGCAGCATTTATAGATCTAGGCTAAAAATCACAAATTAAACATCTAGTGTTTAGTGACTTACTTCTTATTCTCATTCTAGCCTTCTTATCTCCTATGATATAGTTTTGTGGATGGTGTCTTCTGACGTACTTGGAAAGTTTCAGTTTAGCTCTTTCTTCATCATTTTTATCATTGTCTTGCCTTCATTATGATTTCATCACTCAGTACACCATTTTGAGTAATTTTTTGATTTTTGGTGTCTACAGCCTGATGCTCGGGTGCATTATTTTGTTGCTCAGGAGTGATACACTATTGCTCACGCAGAGTGTTAGGTTTTTCATTGTATAAAAACCTTTTGTAGCGTTCTGGTTCTTTCTACTTTTCTCATCATTTTTCTATGAAAAATCATATATTTTGACATTAGCACTCTCAATTATCTTGTTAGAGGACTTGTTAAGACATTTATAAGCCTTTCTTTTGGTGGAATACCCTGGAAAGATTCCTTCTTCACTTTTGGAGTCAATATTTCCATTTCTATCATATTTCAAAATATAACATTGACTTCCAAAAATGCTGAAGTAACTTACATTGGGTGTGTATCCATACCATACCTCACAAGGTGTCTTTTTGGTGTCTTTCTTCAATTAAAATTTGTTCAATGTGTAGACATTAGCACTGACATCTTCCCTCTATAAATTTTGTGTGTTTCCTTTTTCTATCATCAATGTTCTTGCACAATCAACAAGTGATCTATTCCTTCTTTCAGCAATCCCATTTTGCTATGGTGTTCTTGGTGCAGAAACCTGTCTTTTAATTCCATGCTCATTACAAAAGTTACTAAATTCACCTAAAATAAATTCCCATCATCTATCTGATCTTAAGCATTTCAATTCCTTACCACTTTGTTTTTCTACAATAGCTTTATACCATTTAAACATCTTAAATGCTTCTGATTTTTCTTTTAAGAACATAACTGTCATCATTCTAGAATAATCATAAACAAAGACAATGAAATATCTATCACCATAGTAACTCTTTTCTCTCATGGGTCCACATAGATCACTAAGGACTAATTCTAGAATAGCGCTAGATGTATGGGTTTTTCTCTTGAAACTAGACTTTTTCATTTTACCTTTTTAATAATTCTTACACATGATATGGTTAGGCTTTTACATACTCGGTAAGCCTCTTACTTTCCTTCTATTTCTTATCTTAATCATGTTGTCAAAATTCACATGACATAGTCTCTTATACCACAACCATATGTCTTCATTTCTAGCCATTAAACAAGCGATGTTAATATCATCAAGATAGAATAGGTTACCTTTTGTTTGTTCACCATTTCTGATCAACCTTCCTGATTCATTGAAGACTTTTTCCTTCTTATTCTCAAATGTAACTTGGTGACCTATGTTATTCAGCTATGAAACAATCAATAGATTATAGTTATGTCCTTTTACCCAGTATGCATTTTCACATCTAGTCAGATTATTTAGCATTATGGTTCCTTTACCTTCAACCAGACAAGGTGAGTCATTACCCATTCTTACTAATCCAACATTATAATACTCAAAAGTTTCAAACTTTTCTTTATCTCTAGTCATGTGGTGAGTGTAGCCACTATCTATAATCTAGACAAAATTCTTACTAACCTTAGATATGAGTGCAGTCTCAACATACCTTTCCTCTTTGTCTAAATCATCCTTCATGGCAAAAAATACTAGCTCAATATCTTCATCAGATTCGGTGTCAGTATCTCAAGCTCTATTCTCAGCCAGGTAACAAGCTTTCTTCCCTTTGTCCTTGTAGTCTTGGATATCTCTTCTATCAGACTGTCGGTTTCTTTGGTAATCTCTATTGTCACCTCTATCAAACTTCTTTTCATATGATCTGACATTACTTTTGTCATCTTTTCTTTTGTTAGGACATCTAGCAGCAAAGTGTCCAATCTCTTTACAATTAAAACATACATGTGGTAATTTACCTTTGTATCTAACTTTGCCTCTCTCTAATCTTCTATCCATTAGTGCTTCAATCTCATCAAGTCCTTGGTCATCACTATCACTTTCACTATCATTCCTTATAGTGTGTTCATGACTTGACTTATTTTAAAAGAAGATTTAAGTGTAGACTCAATAGATTATAAGACATTATTGTCAAAGTTATTCCTCTCAAATGCAACCAGTCTACCAATCAAACAATCTAGAGTAACATTATTGTTTGATACTACTCTCATTTATTTTATGGAAGATACTCTAATAGCATATATAGGCAGTAAGGTTCTTAGGATTTTCCTTACCAATGTCTCTTCTTTAATTACAACTCCAACTCCTTAGATAGCATTGACTACCTCTTTGATTATGTAGCTATACTGAGTGATATGTTCTCCTTCTTTTATCCTTAGGTCATCAAAACTACCTCTTAGGATTTCTTCCTTAGCTCTTAGTACATTTGTATCTCCTCCATGTACCAGCTTCATTTTATCCCACATTTTCTTTGTAGTGGTTCATGTTTTGACATCTTCAAATTTAGTATCAAAGAGTCAGGAAGCAAGCTCTATCACCATGCAATTGTGTTCATGCTTTTCTCTTAATTGATCAAGTGTGTGAGGTCCTATAGGCAACACATATTTAGTATCCAAGTATTGAGTATCATTTCCAATACTTGATAGGTGGAGTCTTATTTTGGTTTGCCATGATGCAAAGTTGTCTTTGTTCAACTCAGGCACATCTTTTTTTCTCATCTTGTGGTCTTTTGCATGTGTCTTTAAACTCCCTTTCTAAGCACACAAGCTTTGATACCAATTGTTAAAATAACTGGGGTGGGGGGGCTCAAAAATATTCCAATAAATCAACCCAAAAACTTAGTACCACAATTATAAGCCTCTAGTTATCTTAAGTCCTCCAAGATGTATGCCTTTAAATATTCTTATCAAATAACTAATACTTAGAGTTCACCATTTAAACCTTATTCTTAAACTTTACCAAATAGAAGTCTAGAATTTACTGAAATATAGTAAATAACTTAGTGGTTACCGATCAATCATGTTTTAGTTATGTGTAAAGTAAAACATCAAAGAAATGAATCATAAACACATTTGACACATGAATTTTTAATGTGGAAACCCTATTAAGGGAAAAAAATTTTGGGACCGGTAACCCAAAATTTTCATTCTCCCAAAGTAAGCTCATTAAAGAGCCAACCCTATTAAAGGTTACAAACACATTGTTAAGTATGACCTTCTTAGAGGATTTATCACTAACAGTTTATCACTTGATATATGGCATTCACTATGCTATCTTCATGATTAAACCTTTTGATACTCCTTGGGATGTATCTCAATATATAAAGAATTGTAGCGTCCTTCTCGATTAAGAGATTTTCTAATCCAATGGTTAAACTGAATTAGTATATGATCTGTTAATAAATATAACTTAGACCTACAGATTTTCAGATCTATTGTAAGCTCATAATACCTTTCTGATCAATGTTTCTCTTCTGTCCTTTTTCTCCACTTCTTTCTGCTGAGTGATGTTGTTTCTTTGTAGCTCGATGTCCACAAGAATATTATCTTTATTCTTTAGCTTTTTTTATCAAGACTATATGAACTCTTTCTTCACCAATATTCTCTTCACCATATTCTTCTATCTTCACTCCCCTAATTCATAATGAATTAGCTTGTCTCTTTTATAAACCTAATTTCATCATTTTTACATCTTTGTCCTTCTTGTTCTTGATGTGATCCAGAAATCTCGCCAATCTTGCTTTAAAGCTAAGCTTTAGTTTTATCCTGTAGATTTCTCCTTGATAACTGGAATAAAAAATCTTTAAAAATCTATCTTATCTTTGGCTTTTAACTTCTCGATGAAAACAAAGTTTATCAACTAGTTAACTCCATCTTTAGCTCTCGCCAGCTAATTATTTTTTCATTTATGTACTTCGGTTCTTTTTAGTGTTTAACTCCTTGTTAGCTTGGTCTTGACTTCAATTGTCCTCAGGCATCTTTGTTTGTCAGGGTTGTCTATCTGTCGGGTAACTCTGTGATTCTTATAATCAGTAATGCTTGCTCAGGTTTCTTGCTTGGGTATCACTATGACTCTTCTCCCAGGATTCTTTATCCATTAGTGTGCACTATTCATCGTTATTTGTTGTCACTTGTTGAATATTAAACTTTTATGCATTACTGATAGCATAATCCTTATCTCTCTGGTTCTTTGAAGTCTTTGAAACTATGTTATATAACCAATATGATTATATCAAGTTGACATCAATGACAATATAATACATTAACTGATTTAATGTCTTGCATTAACTTTCTACAGCTCGGTGATCATAAAATTAACATCTTCAAACATTTAATCACTTATAGTTCATCAACATCAAAGTATAGCAGATCTGGAAATACCCATTTTCTCGTGTTTATATTGAGTTTCAGGAAATCCTGCAACCGGATCTAGAACAGAAACACAAAAGTGGAGAAAACCCAGAAATACTTTTCTTTTCTGAGTCAGGTCAACCTTGACCCAAATACGGGGGTGCAACTGCACCCCTTTATGTCGACCTTGACTTACACTGCTCTAATGGAAATTTTGTTTGTGGATCTTGAAATTTGACTGAAAAGGGTATTCAAATATACTTTGTAATTCATTTTCGCGTACCTGTACCTACAAGAAAAAAGTTTTTTTTTGTTGGGGGCAGGAGTTTTCCTTAGTCAAACCCTGATTTTAAGAATTAACCTTGAAATCATAAACTAAAATGGTGAATGATAGAAATTAGTAGAATTAGATCTAACAACAAATCTATGGTATTCAATAGATATGCAATTGTATTTCAAATGTAAACAAGTATGTTAATATGAAAGCTTAGACTCAACATTAGAAATCATAAATATAAATCAAAACCTCCATGATTGTTTGCTTGGAATCCACCTTGAAGAAAGAATGAATGAATCCTGAGGATGCACAAAGGATCTTGAAGGAAGATCACACCACCATGATAGATAGATCTAGGGTTTGAATGATGAATCTTTGATGCTTGAACCAAATCCCTTCAAAGGCTTTAATGCTTGAATCCTTGATCTTTAATGGATAACTTGAGTTCTTGAGAAGAATGTAGGAAAATGGATTCTTTAAAGTAGATGATAATTTATTTGTCTCCAAGTAGATGATATTGCTTCATATTCTTAGGTTTTTCAACTCTTGCTTCTTAGCTTGTCTTAGTGCTTGTGATTTTACTTAGAGAAAATGAGAGGAGAAAGGCTTCCTTATATACAAGTCTAGAGAACAAACTTCTATAGAGGTCGACATAGGAGAATTAAATTCCAATAAGGTCTATACCCCTAGAAGTGGATCTATATTAAATATATTTTTAAGATTCGTTACTTCAGAGACCAAAACAACCGACTCGAAAGTAGGAAAATGAACATTTTAGTTTCCCCCCGCAACCGACAAACTTCCCAATGGAAAAGGAGGACTTGGGTCAAGGTTGAGGTCAACCCTAACCTAGGTTAGAGTCAAGGTCAACCCTAACCTAGGTCAAAGTCAAGGTCAACCCTGACCTAGGTCAAGGTAGAGGTCAACCTTGAGCTAGGGGGTCAAGACCCCTGGGAAATGTGCTAGGTGAAAAAATCAGGGCCTAGAGGAGCCCAATTAGGGTCCTAAATAGGCACAAAAGATGGAAAAGGGGAAAAATTTGGAGAACAACATGGTGATGGCCCAAAACACCCCTAATGAGGGACAATGTTCTTAACATGGAATTTCTTACATTTTAGGATGATACACATACCAAACTTATTATCCTATAACCAATTCAAATATCTGAATCTCGGTAAGCTCTTCTAGCTCATATTTAATATGTTTGATCACAAAAAAAATGTTTACCATATATCTCTCCCTGTTGATTTTATTCTTCTATGTGCATTCCCTTTCTTAATTCCCTTGAATGGATAGGTATAGCAATTCTATCTTCTAATTATGTCTGTCCCTTTCTTATAGAATCTCTTCTCCCTCTTCTAGATAGATATGCAGTGTTAACTCTCTCCAATTCTCTCCCTTTGATGGATATTTCATTGAATCTTTCTCTCCCTTTGACACCAATGCAAAAAAAAATATTCAGCTCTGTAGTAGCGAACAATATCTCTAGTGTGTGGTTCAGATAAGTACGTTTAGTGTACTGATATGTCTTTGCAGTCCATATCTTAGCTTGCATCAACATGATTGATCTTCTGATAATGTGTAGGTTGATGCAATATTCTTAGTCAGCTTAGTGACCAATGGACAAGGGATGAACCCCTAGTCTATTCCTCAGGTATTCAAATGTATCTTTTGGCAATGTTTTTATGAATATGTCTACTAGTTTTTCTTTGGATTGTACATATTCTAGTATTACCTATTTCTCTTGTACTTTTTCCCTTAGGTAATGCTACTTAATAGATATGTTCTTTGTCTTATCATGCATCATAGGGTTCTTTGAAATGTTTATAGCACTTGTATTATCATAATATATAATTACTAGGTCAAGGATTTCCTCATTCATAACTTTCAGTAATTGGTTGATCCATGCAATGTTAGAGCAATTTGCAGCAGCTACATATTATACTTATGGAGTTGATTGAGATATACATCCTTTCTTTTTACTTATTCATATGACAAGTATGTCACCCATAAATAATGCTCCTCCTGTAGTGCTCTTTCTATCATCTATGTTTCTAGCCCAATCAGCATCAGTATAAACTTGTAGCTCAAATTTTCCTTCTTTATTGTACCACAAACTGTAGTCTTCAGTATTCTCCATATATCTCAAAATTCCTTTAACAACAGTCATGTGTGATTCCTTAGGGTTAGCATAGAATCTTGCAACTATACCAACTACATGTGTTATATTAGGTCTAGTGTATATCACATACATTAGTTTACCAATCATAGATCTGTATAAGGTTTGATATACCTTGATTGTCTTGTCTTCCTTTGTCAATTTGTATCCTTTTTCCATAGGTGTTCAGACTGGTTTGAAGTCCTCCATCTTGAATATCTTCAGAATTCCTTTAATGTATTTTGATTGTCTGATGTAGATGCCTTCATCCTGTTGTAGAATCTATACACCAAGGAAATATTTGATCTCTCCAAACATTGACATTTCAAATTCTTTTCTCATTTCATTAGCAAATGGCTTGCATAGCATATCATTACCTACCAATGTGATATCATCAAAAAATATCTCAGCAATGAAAATATTATCATCAGTGTCTCCTTTCAAATATAGATTAATGTTGTCAGTTGTTCTAACAAATCCAATACTAATGAGATAAGAGTTAAGTCTTTCATACCATTCTCTCAGTGCTTGTTTCAATCCATACAAGGGTTTACGTAGTTTACAAACCATGTTCCTCTTGTTAGGATCAACAAACCCTTCAGGTTGTTCAATGTATACCTCCTCTTCTAGTATTCCATTTAGAAATGGAGATTTAAAATACATTTAAGATACTTTGAATCCTTTAAACGAAGCATAAGCAAGTAGAATTATTACTCCTTCTAGTCTGGCAATGGGTGCAAAGGTTTCTCTATAGTCAATACCTTCTTCTTGTGGATACCCTTTGCATACCAGTCTTTCTTTGTTCCTTGTGACTTCCCCATTCTCATTAAGTTGGTTTCTGAAAATCCATTTGGTGCCAATGAAATTTATGTAACTCAGTCTAGGTACTAATGTCCATGTTTTACTCTTCTCAATATATTCAATCTCTTCATTCATTTCACTAACCCATTCTTGATTCTCAAGTGCAACATTTACAGATTGAGGCTCAAAATCACAAATCAAACATCTATTGTTAAGTGACTTACTTCTTGTTCTCACTCTTTTTTTTTTTTTTTTAATGATCTAGTCTTGTGGATGGATTCTTCTTACATATTTATCAAGTACAGGTTCAGATCTCTATCCTTCATTTTGATCTTTATCACTTCGTTCATCATTGTGAGCATTTTCCTGAATCTCAGTGTGTGCAGTCTATTGCTCAGTTGCATTGTTCTGTCACTCGAGCAAGGTGTAAATGATCTATTCAAAATACAAATTTTTATTTGTAAATATTCATATCTATTGTTAGTTCAATAGTACCTCTCTAATCAATATATACTTCAGTTCCTTTGCTTTCTTTCTTTATTCTGCTCAGTGAATACTCTATCCTCTGTTGCTCAGTGTCTGCACAATTCCTTGGCTTTGTTCTTCAACCTATATGATTAGATCTGCATGAAGAGTTCTATATTCACACAAAATATACTCATCATTCCTCTTCTTTATAAATGAATTCCTTGTCTCTTTATATAGACATGATTATCTACTCAATCTCCTTGTTTTTTTCGTAGATCTCTCCTTGACCTGAAAACATCGTCATGATTTTCTTTATTTTGTAAAGCACTCCTTTAGTTTTATTCAATAAATATCTCCTTCATAACTATGAATAAAAATGTTCTTTTAATCTCCTTCCTTGCTTTATTTTAAATAATGATTGATAATAAAATAGTCAATCCCTAAATTGTAGCTCTGCCAACTAAGCAATTTTTTTGTTCTTAAACTCCAATTAGTTTCAGTAATCAAATTTAGTTATTCTATAGAGAAATAGTTAAGGGAGAAACAAAAGGATAAGATCATGAAGAGACAACCTACCAATAAAGGAAAAAAAGAACAAACATTAGGAGAGAGAAAAAGATCCAAAACATCGTAGTCTACACCAATGAAGAATACAAGACGACAATCAACAATAGAAGTAAGTGCAAGGACACAAAGAAAGGAAAATGAGCCTAAGGCTTAAATAAAAGATCAAGAGTTTTGAGGATAGCTAATGTCTTAGTGGAAGGAATAAGAGAGCATGGAAATATCTGACACATACATAGAATCAAGTATGGAACATGGTCAGAAGAAGATAAGAAAATTGGAGAAGATGTGCAATACTATTTCACTTACACAAATTCAAAAGACTTCCAAATGATTTAAGATAGAATATTACTAAGGAATTACTCAACAAAATCAATATAAGATGGAATGAAGCCAAAAAAAAAAAAGGTAAGAAGAGAAATAACTTTGATCATTACAAAGCCATGAACAAGTGTCGAAGAAATTAATTTATTAATGATAAAATGTGAAAATAGATTTCTTAAAAATAGCAGAACAACCAAGTTACTAGAAGGATTACATAAAAAAGTAGAAGAAGACGAACTACAAAAGTGGAACATGATCTTTGCTACATAAAATCTAGAAGAACAAGAATCAAATGAAACACTACAAACTGGAGAAGACACCTCGATAAGATTTGACGAACGACAAGAGAATCAACCTATTGAAATTCAGGATGAATCTGATGATAATACAAGTAGTGAGGAAGATGAATATCTTTAGGAAAAATTTAAACCAGAGACTACAGATGAATACACTAGAACATACTTAGAAGGTATATTAAGGAACTTATTGTAAATCCTTTAATAGGGTGAACACTTTATAAGTGGGATAAAATCTCTTAACAAAGTATTCTTTGGTAGGACTTTCAATACTTCTAACAATGTATTAATTACTCCCAACAGAGTAAACACATTTAGAAGATGACATTTGTGTAAGCTCTTATTTATTTACCTCATTAGTGTAGTGATGAGTTGTAGGTTTCATCCCCACCACATTGTTTCCCTCTTACCAAGGTTTTTTGGTGAGATAAAATATTGTGTTAAGTGTTTGAATTGTTATGTGTTACATATTTGTTGATTTTCAAGTTATCAGCTATCATTTAATATTGTAGTAGTTATCGATAAAAGAAAAGCAATATTCTTATAGGTAAACATAAACATTTAAGTTTGAGATTGATATGACAAAAGTGTGAATTTTTTTATGTACTAATTCATCCCCCCCCCCCTCCCCCCAAATTGCTAAACTAAATCTTTGCAAAATTACTACATAAAGGACCAATATTTGATGAGAAACTTTATGAAGAATGAGAGTAACTTGAGGAAGAGATCAAGAGATATGAACACTTGTTCAGTACATCAGTGAAGATAGTTGTAGCTATGGTGACTGAAGAGAATGAAGAAGATGTCATTACACTAGTGGAAAGTGAAAAGCTTGTAGATGATGAACATGAACATGAACATGAAGAGGATTAAAGAGGTAATGTAGTATGAGGTAAATTATGATGAGTTTTATGATATTTTTTTTATTTTACCTTTGTTAAAGGAAAGAGAAGATTTAGATGCAAATGTTCATTTGGGATTTGTTTGGTTGCATATAGAGTATGTTGAAAATGTTGTAGGATATTGATGGAGGTGGTTGGTTTACAGTGGGAAAGATTCTACAAAGAGGGAAAGGACAGTAGATATTATCTAGAGGGGATGAAGAGATACCTATTGGTGGAAGATATTGAACTGTAGTGGGTATGAGTCAAGGAGAGGTAAGAGTAGAAGAGGGAACACTTAGTAGAGGAGGTTGGTAATATTCTAACTAAGTACCAAAATAGGTAAAGGAAAAATATGTCTAACATACATAATGCAACAATGAGATTAGTTGTAGGTTGTTTACAACATAAAAGAGTAGTCCACTACTTAGCCATATTTTTTTATCCTATGCTCACAAATTTCTATGGAGAAGAAAAAAATAGACTAACCTAGAGAGAAATTAAAATCTCAAGGGATGGAAATTTTCTTGTGCCACCTCACTTGTACCAGTCCATAGAGCTACAGGATACAAGATGATGTGTGTTGGAGAGAGATTCAAGTAACTAAGGTGTTGAAATGTAAGTGATATAGATTAAGAAACAAATAAATGAAAAATGGATACCAATAGCTTAAGATACAAAATGATAAAAATATTTGATTACAACAAATGAAAAGAAAAACAACAAAGATGAGATCCATAAGTTGATTTCCTCATACACATGGGTAAATTTTGGATGCCTACATAGGTATAGCATACTATCATGGTGCATGTAATTCACATACAAGAAAAGTATATAGGACAACACATAAATTTTAAAAAAAAGATACAAAAAATTGAATAATGATAATATATGCTAACTTTGCTAAACTAAAGTAAATAATAGAATATGTAAGTGTGGTATATTTATCTACAAAAAACATAAATAGAAGGAGAGGATAATACGTGATTTGGCATATGATGAAGATAGTAATATACACCCACCTCTCTGCCAACCTACATACATGAAGAAGAGAAAATTGTTCGGGCTATTTGGAGACCTAGCTTAGTCAATTCCCTACTTTGGTTTTTCCACCTCCATAGTAGCTAAATAGACATGATAAAATGGTGATAGATAACAATATTGAAAAGAGAAAAAAAATGAAGAGACTCCAATCAATAAAACAATAGCCAATTCACAGGTGTGAGATGATAAAAAGATAGAATGAGGGGCCAAGATACGCTATAAAGGATAAATCTATCCAAAGTTTCTAATGGATATGCAAGATCTTGAATAAGTGTGAATAATAGAATCTAGAAGACCAAATGAATGAAAAGAATTGAATTTACATGCATGTACAATCAAATCCCCTAGTGGTGGGAATTGGAAAATGGGTGGTACAATTAGAAGGTAGCTATTTGTAATGCCTTTGTATCAATAATCATGTCTACAAATTTGGAGATGAGTGTGTGCCAAGCACACATCTCTATGGCATGCATGTGTCATGTGGCAAGGTTTCAAAGTAGGTAATGAAAAGGCTAGGTGAGTGAGTGTGGATAGATAACATTAAATTTTGAGTCTTAGGCTAAGGTAGGGGTAATCCTAAATGGTAAATCTCACTAGGGTGCATATTTGCACCATTAAATTATGTCCCCATTCTAGCAATCAGATTGTATTAGAGAGATATATGAGCTAAAGTAAAAGACTTTAACTGACTTATCCATAGGGATTATGCCAAATGAAATTTCTGCCGACCAGGAATCCTTGAGTTTTTGTGGAGTCACATCTAGCACAAAAGTTGTAGATGAGCATAGTAAGTGGTGATGATAACCTATATACATAAGACAATTGATGGTATGCCAATATGGATCATAAGTTGCATTATGCTATATAACCATATGCTAGGTCAATTTTGATATTTCTCTAGTATGTGTAGCGAATGTTGGATAGGCATATGATAGGAAATTTTAGATGGTGAACCAACATGCGTAGTGAATGCTAGATAGACATGTGATAGAGAAGTTTTGGATCATGTTAGTATGTATAGTGTAAGATAGATAGGCATACAATAGGGAAAGATCGAGACACTAAGATAGTGGATTAACTCCCACAAAGTTAGACACTAAGATAGTGGATTGGCTCCCAAAAATGTACACACTAAGATTGATTTCTTTAATTTTTTTGGAAAAAACTATGATGTAGAGACAACTTGGTCCTTCAATAAAAGACAACTAGAACCATAAACATAACAACTCCCCATTGGAATGGAATATGATACTCAAAGGGGATCATATGTCATTCAAAGGAGAGAAGAGACATCATGAAAAGTAAACAGACAAGATGCCCCCATGGAATATCCCTTCTGAATGGGTGACACATCATTTTCACAACATCTGCATAGAGATAGGGGGATCTGATGGATTAGTGTTATAACCTAGAAGAGAAACATAGACTTCCCCTTAGGGGATATTTAATCACTACCAACGATTATTTGGATATGAAAGGTGACACATGAATAAAATTTAAAAAAAAAACATTTGGCCCAACATGGAAGGAGTGCGTAAATGCCTCCAACTCTTTGCATCATCCTCAAATATCAAAAATCAACAACACAACAAATAGAAGAACATACACAATAGAAAACCTCCCATTTAAAAGTATGAAAAATGTACAAGGCTTCTTGATTTTCTTTCAAATCCATTATGTGTGGAGGAAGCAATGTATTTATTATTGTTTTAATTAGTTTTGCTGATTTAAAACATGCAAACTAAAGATCAAGGTCAAGTTGTAAACCTTGGAGCTAAGAGTTAACATTGTAATGTGTGATTTAAAGATAGGTCAAATACTTATATAAATAGATGCTCAATCTATTGTAAATAGTTGTTGTTCAATAAATATTTTAGTCATGGAGATCATCTAGAGACTAGACAAGAGAATTCATGAAGAAGGACAAAAAATAATCAAATCAGTTTCAAGAACAAGAACACAGGCTACCAACGAGCAGAGAAAGGTATTAATCAATTACTGAAGGTGATATTATTATTATGAGAGATTTAATGGATCTATAATCATAAATTGTAGATTGTATATTGTTAGGTCAATCATATGTACTCATTCTAACAAGTGTAGTACACATAAGAAATCCTTTCAAGAAAGGTGGACTTAACAGTCTTATTGTAAATCTCTTAACTGAGTGCACACTTAAACCAATGTTGCTAAAGCTCTTAACAGAGTAGATCTTAACCGATATCCACCTTAATAATCATGACAGGGTAGATCATCAGAAGTGATCAATTGTAAGCCTTTACTAGCTCCCTTCCATTCTGCAGAAAGTGAAGTTTTGTGGGTGTCATCCCCACCATAGTTTCTACTTCCTAACAAGAGTTTTCTGCGATATCATATCTTGTGTTATGTGTTTATTACTTTCATGAATATTTCTATGAATGTTACAAACTATTAAATATTATGAATTAATACTACATACATAAGAAAGAACAATAGTAATAGTTGGTAATGCAGTAATGAAAGATTACTAATGATGAATGGTGAAAATAGTTAAAAGTTTTAGAGGTACTAATTCACCCCTCCCCTCTCAGTACTACTTGTCATTAATTCCAACAATTGGTATCAAAGTTGAGTCTCTTCTTGGAAAATCTTAAAGGATTAAGAGCAAAGATCACACTATGGAGAAGTACAAACCTTATAAGAATATTGAGAATAAATATTGAGATACAGATGTTCTATGAATAGTATAAAGAAGCTAGAATCAAGATGAGAGAGCTACTAGATGAGAGGAAAGGTATGGCAACCTGGAGCAATGAAAAAGATTATCAAGAAGAAGAGATTCCAAATTTCTTTGAAGCTTTAAGATCCAATACAAGTAATACATTAGATACATCAAAAGAGAACATCAAAAATCTAAAGGAGATCAATCAACATCTGACAGAGAAAATAAAGATGTTGCAAATTGGTCAAGAGAGCCAGATCGTAAGAATGATCTATGTGATGAGTTCTGCTAGACAAGCTGAAATAGAAAGAACACTTGCTATTGATGGAAAAAGGAAGATTACAGAAAAGGTACAAGAGAAGGAGTTAGAAATTCAAAGACACCATGAGCATCACCATGAGATCACAAATCAGATTATTCTAATGAGTTAAGAAGAAAATAGATTAAATATAGAACTCATTGAAAGAGTACATGCTATCAGTGAACTAAGAGAAGAAAATGAAAAACTAAAGCATTAGGTTAGAATTTAGCAACAACATAATGAAGTTATTAGAAAGGCTAAAGAGAGTAGTAAAAGAATGGATGATTTTCTTGAAGGACAACAAAGAGTCAACAACAACAATGGTTTAGGCTTTACCAAAAATGGAGAATCATCAAATCAATCCAATCCAAAGAATGTCTATTAAAATTTGAGACCAAGAAAGCTGACATGCAAGCACTATGGAAAGCAAAGCCACACATTAAATGTATGCCACAACAAAATGAGAGGTATTCGTGAATTTAAATCTTCATTCATAGGATTATCTTATAAATGTAACAAGAAAGGACATAAAGCATATGAATGTAAGTCTAAAATAGAACAACCAAAGAAGGAAACCTACATGGACAAATATTTTCCTACATGCAAGATGAATGGGCACACAAGTCTTGAATGATGGAAAAATAAAAGGCAAGTGTGGAAGCCTAAAGGTTAAGAAACTCCCTTTCTAGCAAAGAGAATTGGTAATCAAAATGTATAGGACTACAATACATGGACAAACTGTACAACATGTGCTAGATATGGTCACATTGCTGCAAACTACATGAGAGCATGGACCAAAAGGTTGAGAGCCTAGTCAAACCCTGTAATGACATGCTTACACTATCACAAAGTTGGTCATCTTAAGAAAGATTGCAAAGACCAAATGATAGAGACAAGCACATATCCCAATGGAAACACCATTGAAGATATCCGGAGGGCTAGAGACAAAATGTGGAGAAAATATTCAAGCAATGATGAAGCTAGACCAAGCAATGCAAATGGTGACACCCCATCCAATGGATTTGGTGACATCACCACCCCCACTTGAGATGAGCAGGTAAGTATGGAATTTCACTACACCAAGTAATATTTTACATTAGTTCCATTATACAAATTGATAGATAGTCAAAATCTACATAATAAAGATGCATATTATGTTACTTGTTTCAATTCTGAGAAAATAACCCCGTCGGTATACACATACCAAAAATCATCAGTGAACATAACGGATGAGTTGTTTACAGTTACTAGAAATTGTCAGTCAACACATAAAATGGTTAAGTTACCAATGTAACCTGACACCTATCGGTAAGAAGGCAAAGTTACAAATTTGTCACAATAGAATACCAATATCCGTCGGTAAAAGAAAAATTGTTAACAACAGTCCCGCACATCATGTCAACACTGACGATGAATTTAAAAGTCTCCCAATGAACTCTATCTTCATGTTCCGATGAGTCATTGAAAATTTATGACAAAGACTTAGGGCAAAAAGGCTATAAATAGACAATGGGACAACTTCATTTTGCACCTGCAATTTGAAGAGAAAGCAAGAGTGAAAACAAAGTGATTAAAGAACAGAAAGAGTGTCTGAAGATCGATCCAAGAACATAGCAAACATATCTTTCACCACTATCACGGATTGAATTAAGTACCGAAGGTAATGAAAGATCTCTATCATTATTTTTCAAGAAAGCCCTAATTTTCTAGAAAGACCTAAAACTTGAAAAATGATGGAAACCACCTCAAGAATTGCTAAGATCAAAAGTGATAAGAGGAATGTGGTTAAGTTGATCAAGAATAGAACATGTGTAGAGCCCAAATATAATATATGCCAAGAGATTACATCGCAACCCGATGAAACCAACATGTTTTCAAAAATTCCACCTAGGGTTTTTCTCATAGAAGATGTTAGGTCCTATATTCACTGCAAGATCGCCGAAATAGGAGATATAGAGATGGATGAAGCTTATAAGAAGATTTGTGATGTAGAAAGAAACCTAAAGGAAGAGCACAAACACTTAGAGGTAAAGGGATAACGAATGCCCTATATTTCCTGAGGGACTTCAAGACTGACTAGATTAGGCTGGTACTTAGCAGATTGCATGACCAAAAGTAGTGGTTGGATCAACCCAAACAAATCACCAAGGATGTCCTTCATGCTATCACTAGTTATCTAATAACTGACAAGCCTAAGGCTTAAAAGCATCCCTCCAGGATAGAAGTCACAAAACACACAAAATTTGAATGGGACAAAAGAGGTATGAAAGTAAACACCATCACCAATGAGGACCTAAGGTTCGGTGCATGTGTGATTGGTTATAAAATCTTTCAAGCATGTAGATTGGACAACATATCTACAACATCAATAAGCACAGCTTACAAGATTATAACCAAGAGCATACATATGGATATATGTGAGATCCTGTTGAAATGACTTGATGAAAACATGAACAAAATCGGGTCCACAAAGACCAACACATGTAAGTTCGGGTCACTTATCCTGCATATCTTTTTCTACATTCAAGAGTAATTTCCTTCGGTAGCAAAAGTAAAGTGGGACACTACAAAACCAGTGACATTACAGATTAGTAAACTAATTAAGTCTCTAGTAGATAATTTTGAATCTATTATGAATACATGCTTTATTGAATTCAAGGAAAAGATGATGGAAAGGACAAGGATCCCTGAACAACTTGTTGAAAAATATAGGGATAAAATATATTTTATGGTGGACACAAATTTCACCCACATCAAATCAGTTGTACCAAAAATAGCTTCGTTAGCACTATTAGATTATGAAATCAACATAGATCAGGCCACAAAAACAAATGATCCATTGATCAATGAGCCTATTGACATCAAAAATCCAAGGTTTGAAACCTATGAAGAGGCCAGATCTAAGATAAAAAGAGGCCTAGAAATAAAGAAGACTGTCAATAAAAATGATAAGATGGTTAAGAATCTCAAAAAGATTGTATCAATTATAGAGGAGGAACAGGAACAACCAAAGGAAATCGATGAACAAGGCACCTTCAGAGAAGGACAAGATGAACACATATCAGATTCTGAGGAGACTAAATCTGATACACCTTCACTTCCTACAAAGAAGTAGAGGACAAGGAGTCAAACTGATAGAATTGGCACCACACCTCCTAAGAAAGGCCAAGTAAGGACCTATAAGAGGAAGTAACCAACAACAAAGTAAACAAAGTAGCAACTGTAAAGGAAAAACCCCCAAAGAGGAGAAAAAAAATGGTCAAAACTAAGGCTGGCATAGAGGATTCTAAAGAAGATGAACCTAATGTGGTAAAGAAGAATTATAGGAATCAAACAATTGATGAGGCTACTGAATCTATTGTTGCATCTGGCACAATGCATGACAAACAAATTAGGCAATGGGATACACTCAAACTAGATGACTAAAATAAGATACAAGATGCCATAATAAGGGCAATGGTCAAGTACACATATGTACCAGCTGAATTCATCAACCAAATACTTAAAGAGTTGGGTAATAGAATATCCCAACAGTGGTCATATGCTCTACAGACTGAGAGAGAAGCAAGGGAGAGGGTACTTGTCAAACTAATTCCTCCTGAATCTAAAACTGAAGTAATCAAAGAAATTATGAAGAAGTAGTCAGGCAAGTTTGAAGCCAAGATAAGAGCTTACAAAGTTCTTGAAGATCAGTTTACAGAGCTAGACAATATGACTGAAACAAAATGGAGACATCTATTAGATCTGCCAGTAGAGTCAACAAGTCGTGAGGAATAATTACTTCTCACCAATGCACCTCATAGAGAGGAGGAGAAAAACAAGACAAGTTCTTAGCACATTGCTTTGGACAATGTTGAAGAAATGGAGAAAATTGACTTGGACAAAGTCATGGATGATCTTGACATTCAAGACATCACAAATTATGACTCTGATAAAGATCCACAAAAGAAAGATGATGTTATATTCATAACACTTAGAGACCAGGGACAACAACAAGAATTGCAGACATCAGATGGTAAAATTAATTTGTTGATGAGACAGTGCAGGACACTTCAGTCATGGACTTAATAGAACTAGACCCTGTAGACCAAGTACAAAAAGATAAGGATGTCACTACTCTACAAGATCAAACCAACAAGCAGGACACCACTCTAGATACAGCCCAAGCTACATCTCAAAGCAATATGCCTATATTAATGAAGGAAATAAATATACTAGAGGGTAATGATACATCTACTATAGAGGTCACAAGCACACCTAAGGATAAGGGTGATGTTGAAGAAACATACACTACATATACTACAAAGGACACCACTGTAGAGAAAGTTGCTACCAATTATCAGAAAGATAACTCTACTGATCAAAATAAGGAAGAAACACAAAAGGTAGAGGACAACAAGAAGAAAGATAAGAGTGAAGAAGAAAAGAAGGATGATCTGGAAAAGAAAACATAAGAAAAATCTACAAAGACACCCAAGGTGGATGGAGAGACATCTTCGCCAAACCAACAAGTGCACCCCGAGTAGAAAACCCAAGAAGCATCTTCTACAAAGCCTTCACCAAGCACTTTAGAGAGAACAAATGAACTATCAATGGTAGTTCACACATATACATCCCCACAAGTCTCAAAGAAGAAGAAGAACAAACATAAGAATCCAGTAACTCTAGATGAAATCATTGAGATTCTAGTTTGTGATCCGAGGACATTGGATCCAAATGAATTGACCAAGTATGCAAAACTCTATGAGAGAAAAGAAATTCAAGATAAATTAAGGAAAGCAACAAAAGAAGCAAATGTACTGGAAGTAGGAAGAGGTATACTTCAGCAAATAGTACCAGATATAGACATTGATCAAACTACCCCAATGCTTGGTAAATTGGTGTTACTCAGAGATGCAATAACATCACAGATCATTGATGCTAAAAATTTCATGGAAGAAAGACTTGAACATAAGTATGAGTTCAAGCTAGCTGAGAAGATAGGCCAGGAAGTGGCATTGAAAAAGGTAAAGCTATCTGAATTGATTAGCACAATAGATCCAATAATCTCATAACCTATTACTTTGATACACAAATTGTGTACACTTGATCAAATCACATAGGAGTATACCGACAAGATAGCACAAATAGATGCTGATCTTAAGACAAGTGCAAAAAATCTCACATATAATGAAGAGGCAATTAAATTACACAATGAGAAAATCAAACAAGCTCAAAAATTGAGACAGGACATATAGATTGCAGAGACAAAATACAAAGATGAGGTAAATGAGCTCCAAGCTCAGCTCTTACCGACACTTTCACTACTGCAACAACATGTGACAGAGAAAAACACACTAATTGCCACCCCAGAAATGTCTATCCTAGAAAGCATTTATGATATGCATGTGAGGCTAGAGCTCAAACACATGGCCCTAGAACTACTGAAAGACAAATGGGAGAAACTACTCAAAGATATCAAGACAACCCATTCCCATATTCTTGACACATTGTAAGTTAACATTTTTTGTCAATTTTTGAAATCTTATAAGTTGTACATTTTTAGTCATGAGTATCAAATAAAGGGGGAAATGATATGTACAGTTTAGTTAGTAAAAAGGGGAAAATCGGAAATGATATGTACAGTCATACAACCGAAAGAGCAAAGAATAGGGAATGTATAGTACATAGGCAAGTATACATATCGACATATATACTTATAGTATACCAATGCATACATTTAGTGGGATTCATATAATGAGAAGGATATAGACATGGTGTACATACTAAACACTTTAGTATTGTGCACATATCATTTTTTGATACTAATGACAAAGGGGGAGATTGAAGGCATTATATTTTTCCATTAGTATACACAAGGAAAAACATGATTTGCACCATCGGTTTACAATACACCGGCAGACCGGGCACAACACTACCCGATGCTAAGGTTACCCGATACTGCAAAGTTCAAAGCATCTTGATAAACACTATTCAGTGTTACCCGATGACAAAAAGGTTAAAGGAACCCGACGAGTAACAACAGCGCAACCCAATGGATCAGCACATAGAGGAACCTAACAGATGAAGGGAACCTAATGATCAGTTCAATAAAGGAATGCTGATAGAATTTCAATTCAACCTGATGACCAAGAAATGACAGTCAGGTACATCCCGCAAAAATTGGATCTGACTCTCCACGTCAGATAAATCACTGAAGTTGTAATTATAGCTTCTTGATTTTCTTTTAAATCCATTTTTTGTGGAGGAATCAATGTATTTATTATTGTTTTAATTAGTTTTACTTATTCAAAACATGCAAAGTAAAGATCAAGGTCAAGTTGTAAACCTTGGATATAAGAGTTAACATTATAATGTGTGATTTTAAGAAAGGGTCAAATACTTGTATAAACAAAAGCTAAATCTATTGTAAATAGTTGTTGTTCAATAAATATTGTAGCCATGGAGAGCATCTAGAGACTAGACAAGAGAATTCATGCAGAAGGACAGAAAATAATCAAATCAATTTCAAGAACAAGAACACAGGCTACCGACAAGCAGAGAAAGGTATTAATCTATCACTTAAGGTTCAATATTATTATTATGAGACCTTTAATGGATCTGTAATAAGAAATTGTAGAGTGTATATAGTCAGGTCAATCATATGTACTCATTCTAACAAGTGTAGTACACATAATAAATCCTTTCAAGAAAGGTGGACTTAACAGTCTTATTGTAAATCTCTTAACTGGGTGCACACTTAAATCAATGTTGCTAAAGCTCTTAATAGAGTATATCTTAACTAGTCTCCACCTTAATACACCTAACAGGGTAGATCATCAGAAGTGATCAATTGTAAGCCTTTACCAGCTCCCTTCCATTCTGTAGATAGTGAAGTTTTGTGGGTGTCATACCCACCGTAGTTTTTTATTCCTAAAAGGAGTTTTCTGTGATATCATATCTTATGTTATGTGTTTATTACTTTCATGAATGTTTCTATGAATGTTAAAAACTATTAAAGATTATGAATTAATACTAAATACATAAGAAAGAACAACAATAATGGTCGGTAATGTGGTAATGAATGATTACTAATGATGAATGGTGAAAAGAGTTAAATTTTTTGCAGGTACTAATTCACCCCTTCCCTCTCAGTACTACTTCCCATTAATTTCAATAGAAGCCTCAAGAACTCCACTAGTAGTTACAGACAAGAATCAATTAGCATTGAGATTTCCATCCAACAACTTGACTATGGGGGTAAAAGTACAAACCTGTGTCACACTTTTATAAAGGAAAAGGACCACAACATGCGAAATTGTGAAACTTTAATGACATAAAAGTGACATTTGTGTTTAGAATTTGAAAATGATGTAAACAAATGAAATGTGTAAAATTGGATGTACTTTATGCCTATAATTTTTGAATTTTTTTTGAATAAGAATTGACATAGTTTTTTTAATTTTTTAAGTCCATTTTTTAATTGCTTAAAAATGTTGAAAACCTAGGGTCTAGTTTCCACCAAAAAATATATGCAATTAATATTGTTTTCCTCTGATTTCACAATATGTTTTAGATGACATGTATGGCGAGTGTAGAAAAAATAAAGATTCATTTTTGGTATATATTTTGTCTGTTATAGTTATTCAAAGTCAGAGTTACCCAAAATTAACAGTTTTTGTCTCCCACCTAAGTTTCCCTAGCAAATATACACCAAATATAAACAAATTGTATATTCTTGAAGAGGACTCTCTCAACTAGTGTTAAATATAAGTTTTAAATTTTTCTGACATGATTTACTATTTTTTTTTATTTTTTTGAATGAGCGTGTTCTTCAATGTTAAAAAACCTACTTATAATATATTATATGTAATCAAAAGAATATAAAAATTCTATGACCATAATCTAGACTTTGAGCTC
Source organism: Thuja plicata (assembly GCA_018584345.1). Lineage (NCBI taxonomy): Eukaryota > Viridiplantae > Streptophyta > Pinopsida > Cupressales > Cupressaceae > Thuja > Thuja plicata. The sequence continues at coordinate 247,617 of MU224856.1, read as the reverse complement.
TACAAAAGGGTTTTTTAGATTTTAAAACAAATTGAGATTTGATATAAAATTAAGCCCCAGAAGTAATGTGTTTTACATTTTACCATTTTTTTCTTATTTGGATGTTACATGGGATGCCACATAACGTAGTTTCGACCAGAATAGTTTCGGCCAAAACTAATTCGGCCAGAACTATTTTGGCCAAAACTAAGGCTGACCAAACATGGTGGTGTGGATGACCATGACCCTAAAAGTTCATATATATTGCCTTTTTTTAATTTACAAAACATAATTGGCAATTATTGCGACTTAATAAATTTTTTTTTAATAGTTTTAAAGGCGTATTTTTGGCGTTAAAAGGCAACTATAAATTAAAATTATCAAGCAGGTTTTAAATTTTTGCAAGTTTATTTCTTATTTTAGTTGTTTGAGATTATTTTGTGTTTTTAATTAAAGCATTGTTCAATATCAAATTATGAACTTATAAATATTATTTTTAATTTTTTTATGAAGAATATATGGTTTTTTGTATCTAGGTGAATTGAAGCTCTCAATTTGAATAATTTGTGCAATGGGGAATAAAAGGAACAAAACAAGACGATATGATTGAATAAGGGATGACAAAATGAAAGGTCATACAAAACTTAATGAAGATGAACCTGTTGAAATCCAAGAAGATGCAATTCAAGTAGGGGAATAAATTAGTGGAGATATATCTTTTGACATGGGAAATTTGATAGAGATGAATGAGGATTCACTTTTCAGTCAAATTTCATCTGAAGAATTGGTATCTGAAAGAACAATTAAAAAACAATGCAAAAAAAATTGGGTTGAATATTTTCAAAATAAAAGTCTGATTGGAAAAGCACTTAATTATTTTCTAGGTTATTCAGGAAAAAAAATGGACTAAAGTTTTGGAGTTGTTAGGTGTTGATAACAAGAAAAACTCAAAAGGCAATGTAAATCGAACAATAATTGAAAATTTACAAGATGCATTGAATGACATTAACAACTCAAGTCGAGGAGCTTATTTAAGTGCTGCACATAGAGCATTGATGACTACTTTTTCTAGTAGGAGGTTGACATAGAGAAAACAAGTACATGTAATTTCTAATTTATTGAATGTATCTAGAAGAACTGGTCAAAGATATATTAGGAAGAGAAATGTTTTAGATGAATATTCAAAAGAATTGGGTTAATATTTGTAGACTTCCTTGAAAAGAGAAAATTTTTGAAGATGTAAAAAGATAGGTAATTGAATATTTGACTTCTTACTCGTGTGTTTCTTCTAATAGAAAGGATACTATATAGATGAAAGATGAACAGACAGGTATTAAAATAACACATCCAAAACATTATATAGATACAACACAAAGTGAATTGTTTGAAGTATTGAAGCAAGAATTTTCAGATGTGAAAATTTTTGAAAGAATGTTTGAGACGTTGTGCTCTTGATTTGTACGCATAAACAAGGTACGTGAAACTTGTTGCTGCCAAAATCATGTTGAATTTCATCTATATTTACAATCATATAAAAAAAGTTATTGCAGTACTTAATTCAGATATGGTCATCCATGAAAGTACTACACAATTTGTTAAGTCTATTTTATGTGAGAAATCAAAAGATTTAGATGAGTTCAAAGTACAATGTATAAAGAGCGCATACAATGATTGTGGAGATTTACATAGATTTATTGTAAATTGAGAATATTAATGTTTCAATGCCAATTTTGTGGAAGATATTTGAATATGAGACATACCAATCTAAGATCGAAGATGAATCCAAAAACATTGTAATGAAGGAGAGTGAATTTCCCTACCTTGAGTTTATGACCAGGTCGCATACTATAATTTATCCACATATTCAACATTGTCATGGTGCACGATGGCAAGCTAAACAGTTTCGTGATTCCAAATTCTTTTTCGATATGATTGTATTCTTTAAGTTGTAGTTTTCTCTCAGAAATATACATTCTCCCCTCAATTAGAGCTCCAAGCTCAATATTATCATTCTGAGCAAGTTGCAATATTTGTGCAAGTGACCTATAGACACGCATAATTTGATTTGGATGAGGCAGAAAGTACTAATCTAAATGAGCGCAATATCTTCAAGGAGGTACATTTCTATATCAACAATGATAAGGTTCAAGATAGGAGCTATGTGGCTCATTTTTTTGCAATATATTTTGAAGATATTGTGAATAGTGGGATAAAAGCTTCACAACATTGGATTTAATCTGATGGTTGTGTAGGAAAGTGTATGCAATTCAATTCATTTTTTTTCTCATTGATTACTTGTTAAACTATTAAATGATCATAATTTTGTGCATACAACAACTTAATCTTGTAAGGCGATTTAAATCCACAAAAGCCTTTAATTGGCTAGCTATGCAACATGCTAGATGCAATGTTAAGTTTCTGTAGAACTTCTTTGAAAGTGGACATGAAAAAGGAGAGAATAATGGAGTAGGAGCATGTGTGAAGCATGCACTTTGCCAACATGAACTTGTAGGTACAAATAGTGTGAACAATAGTTAAATATATATATCTAGATATTTCAAATAGTATAATTTCAACTTAGATCCATTTTCTTTAAACTGATTATTCAGAAATTTACTGGTAACATGATAGAGAATTCAAAGAAAATTGTTGAATGGTGTCAAAATCATTTTGGTAGTCGGGACGCCAAATATGACAAATGTTATTTTTGGGAAGTGAAAGGTAATTTATATTTTCTAAGAAAATTCTAAATTAAAATTTAATTCCATGTTCATCTATGTTATCATAATTGTTGATCTAAAAATGTGTAACTTTCATTTCATATTTGTAATAGATATAGACCGAACTAATCCTTAAAATTGCCAAAGGATTGTTGGTATTAGAAGTTTACATCAATTGATGAGTACTAGACAACACAATAATCTATTGATTCAAGTAAGAAAAATCATGTTTCTATGCTGACTGTGTTGAGGAAAATGCAATGAGTCAATGTGAGAATATTGCAAATGGATATGTTTCACGATGGGATATGAAGGAGTTAATTAGAATGCCTCCTTATGAAGATGATGACATTGACATAAAAATTAATGATCCTATATATTCATCCAATTATGAGTGTGTTTCTGATTTAGTTGTTACAGCTGCATGCACATACATGTTCTTTTATTTAAATTTAAATTATTGTACTTTTGATTTGAATTGAACAGAATCTGGATTTGTATGGGTGATATTTTTGTTATGCTTGCGGATCATGACAATGCAGAAAGTGTAGATTATTATCTACTAAGATGCACGAAATAAAAATACAAGTTTCCAAAAGAAATTGTAGATGGTGATGGACAGTCATATCCGACTAGTTTAGTTGTTATTGAAGGACCATATTATCAGAAAATAAAGATAGACAAAAATGGTGTTCAATTTATTGAATATATGTCTGGCCAAAAAGTTCTACATTACAGTCACTCGGTTATAGAAACAAAGTTGCAATTTGAGACATTGCAAAAATGAGGGCGTGGAAATCAAAAGTGGAGGTTGCCTATTGAAGAAAATGAAAAAATTTTGGAGATAATAAAAGACAGAGATGATCCAGACTATATGTATCAGGAGCTTTAGGCTAAAATTATTTTTGTGTTTGAAATACTTAGATATTTCAACTCTACAGTTTGAACTCTTATTTAATGTATTGGATATTGGATATATGTTTATTGAACTCTACCATTTGAACTCGATAGCTATGCATGCTTGGTAAATTATGTATTCTTTTACAATGTATATATTAATGGTTCAATGGTTTTAATATATAGCTTTTATGTATGTTGTTATAGATTTATATTTTGATGTGTATGCTTTGATGTATGACCTCCCCTAAAGACATCCCCTTAAGATAGATCCTTTTTAAAATTACTTATGTATGCCAAATTGAATAGATTAGTTAATTGTATTTAATGGTTCAATGAGTTTATTATATATCTTTTACATATGTTGTTACAGATTTATGTTTTGATGTGTATGCTTTGATGTATGACCTCCCCTTATGACACCCCGTTAAGATAGATCTTTTTTTTTTTTAAATTACTTATGAATACCAAATTGATTACATTAGTTAATTGTATTTTAATGGTCCAATGAGTTTATTATATAGCTTTTATGTATGTTGTTATAGATTTATGTTTTGATGTGTATGCTTTGTTGTATGAACTCCCCTTAAGTCATCCCCTTAAGATAGATCCTTTTGTTAAATTACTTATGTATGCCAAATTGATTAGATTATTTAATTGTATTTAAATGGTTTAATGATTTTATTATATAGCTTTTATGTATGTCATTATAGATTTATGTTTTGATGTGTATGCTTTCATGTATGACCTCCCCTTAAGACATCCCCTTAAGACCTCCCCTTAAGACATTGTACATTATTTAGATCTGTTAATTGTATTTTAATGGTCCATTACATTAGTTAAGGTTGTATATATATGCAATGTCTAAAATATGAAATAACTCATTCACATGTATAACATACATACATATGTGAAATGACTAAAATGAACATATATGTATGTAATGTCTATAATATGAAATAACTCATTCACATGTTCAACATACATACATATATGAAATGACTAAAATGAACATATATATATATATATATATATATATATA